>JTDE01002634.1:44693-60185 GCA_014338405.1 Paragonimus skrjabini miyazakii
ATATGAACCAAATAGGGTTGGGTCTAGAACACAACCTTGCTTCACGACAGTGACAACGTCAAAATCACCAGAGGTCGCTTCACACGACCGCATTCTAGCCCTCATGTCGCAAGCAACATTCTCATTAACTTACCTGAACTTCCAAAAATTTTCATGTCAGACACACACACACACACACGCAAATTAGCCATTCGTGGGCCCAAGGTTTCAAATGTCTTCAGTGAAATGAAAATATTGATTCCAACCCATAATCAAAAGTATTTACACTGGCAATCCGTACAATCCTAGGGTGGTCCGTTTGTGAACAGACACAATCCTTGCATGACGCATGTTACGTTCATAACTAGTCCGGATTCGGTCAGTACACACTGACTGACGTCATCCCAGGTAGTAATCCGTTGACCAAAATTCGCATGAGAATGCTATGTGTCGACTGAAACCAAACGTCCTCCTCATACTAGAAGTACGTTTTCAGGAGAGACGGAGTTTGTAGTGAACAAAGTTCCTCAATCACCACAGGCTTTTTGAACGAACCGTCCACACGGATCTCGATAACGCAGCAAGTTGCTTACATCATAACACCGGATTGTGGGTAAAATGGAAGAAGAATGATCTACTGACATGAAGTAACTTTTGCTCAATAACCCGACCATAAAACTGAGAAATGTTACACCTTGTTTGACATTTTTGCAACATACGCTATGCACGACATCACGTCAGAGTTCACAGAAACAGTGATATGAACCTAAAACCACATGACGTACTTCAGTTTCTACGAGAAAATTGTTAGTCTTCGGTCAGTGCTTTACTAATCTGCAAATCTGTTTCGTTCACGAATGCATCCTTGCCATCTATCGTTTTTTGAGATTATAGTGATTGCACATTACGTTAGGGAAATGTCGCAATTTTAGTTTATCTACTTGCACACATTGTTATATTTGGGTTCACAGCCCTGGGTTGCCTCTCAAACACTCAGACATTTACTGATACGTTTGCCAAAAGCCAGGTGTTATCGGTGGTGGACCGTGGTGGATGGAGCCGAACGACTTGACTTGAAACGTGCGTGTACCTCGTGCCCGTTAGTACGGTTATGGTTACAGTAGTGTGTTATGGCTGCTCGCTAAGTTGATTTGGTTGGGAAGCCTGTTATGGATAAGCCAGTTGGGCGAGCATTTCATTTATATTTTCCGTGAAGTGATTTGGACTCCAGATTTTGTGTTCCAGTCCACCCTCTCGAGCCAATCGGTAGATGCACCACTTACATCCGTCCAGTAAGACATTACACACGGATGCCATGAAAAACTTGATGAGGTAGACGTTCGGAAAGACGAATCTTACGATGAACGATAACTAACCTGGATCAGACCTGGCATCGTTCAGTTGATACAGAATGGGGACGAGCAGATCCAGCACTTGACTAGATTTCAGAACGTAGTACATAAACTTCTTGTTTATTTCGCACGTCCTCCAAAACAGAACGAGCAATTCCTGATGCATCTGAACTTTTTTGGTTGAGCCAGGCAAATAGGTCTGTTGCAGCGGGTTGTTCAGTAATCTAGTCAGACCGGAAAGGATGAATGCGAAATCCTGAGTGTGGAAAGAGTGGAAAACAATGAGTGCAAGTACATAATAAAACATGCTGTTCGAAGCACCGAATATTGAGGAAGACAAGCGCAAAGTATAGACAGGCTGTTTCCTCGAAAAACAAAACTCACCTCATCCCGATGGATTCTAGACATATAGTTGACGAACAAATTCATTTCACTGGCCGCACTTCCGGCGCGACTGAGGCTGGCTATTGTGTTTCCGCTGGTTGCGCTGACATCATCTGTTTCTGAACACAGGCGGCCGGACCAGTTCCGGTAGGCCCGCCTCGGACGAGAGAAGGGTGAATCAGTTGTGTGTTCCGCCTCCAGCACAATGCATAACACCTTTAAGTAAAAACAGGTAATATGCAGCAATATAAAAAGGAAGTCAAAATAAACTAGGACGATATCAACTAACACGACAACTCCGTGACCTCGTCGTATTACTGTGTTCGCAAGAGGCTGTTAGCCAGGGAGTTTTCTTAGTGTCAGACAGATATTGCAGTGTACTACAGTAACTAGCTTTTACAGTACGCTGTGTTCGGCACTATGTAATATAAAACGTCACACGGGAAATGAATCTAAATAGGTTATCTAAACCCAAGCAAAATTTGCGGTGACCCAGCACGAACTAGCTACAATGAAATCTGTTGTTAATATTGTTGTGACCGCAAAAGACGCTTGGCCTTCCAATTCGTTTATTGCGCAAACTCCCTTAGAGGTCATTTCAAAAACTGAACCACAAACGCATACACTCATTTGCACGGCAAACATGAATTCACATACACTGGTTAACAGTACGTTGTCATTTGCCTTGGTGGAAGTTCTCACACAGCACGTATACACTATTCCGATAGTCTCTTCTTGTCCGTCGCCTTCTGGCGTTCGGAGCTTGCCTGTTTGTTCCTGAATGTCGCCTGTGGTTAATATATTACTTGCGAGTAGTATACTACTAACAAAGAGATTGCCTGTCATACAACAGTATCACAGAGATACCTTATTTTCGCCGTTTATTCCATAAGCATCGATTATCAAGCGCACAGTGCTGATTTCGCAACAGATGTTACATTACAAAGTCACTTGGCTTTGGCTGTTGTCGCACGCTCATTGTTTTCCGAAAGCAGGGAGTTGTCATCAATAACAACACGTGCGCCCAGATTATCGGTTTGTACCGTACTATCCATTAGCGCAGTCCAGCTGCCCAGAACAACATTTAAAACTGCAGTGTAATGAATACAAACGCCGACCGTCAGTACATCAGTAGACACGTCGAATGACGGTGAACTATTATTTTTCGTTCCTGTACGCACGTCCGAATTAGTTGCAAGAGATTAGATATGCTAAAACTTGTTTTGAACAGTCTGAGGTTTTTGAATAAATTTTTGACAATTACTGATCTCATGTTAGTGTAATCAACCAAATTTTAGCAACAGCAACTAGTATTAGGGTTCATACTTTGGAGACTAGCTAAGGACATTTCAATCAAGGTACATTGCCAAATGAGAGAGAGAAAATGTGAGACAGTGAGCAATTCTTAAAGTGATACCAAACAGTGTTTCACCATACGGCTCAACTGTATACACAGCATTTCCACCTTCGAATGTATCGATATTACTTTCACGCGACCCGAGGTCAGTTTAGGATGGTTTTAGGAGGGGGATTCTTGGTAATGCTCTACCAGGCTTGGGAGTCGTCCAAACTAAGTAGTTAACAGTATTGCTGTAGGGCAATAAATGAAAACAGATGCAGCCTATTGTACGGGGGTTAAAACAAAGACGTTCCAACTGGGTCAAATCAGTGGTTGTCAGTAAAGACGTTCACATACTTCCGTATGATGTGTGTTTCTTCTCTTTGCCCTAATGTGCTAACATGATCCGTTTGGTTTAAACGACTACGGAGATATGAAACACTAAAAAAGAGACCTTTTAAGTTGTCTCAAACTGATGTAGAGACCCGGCAAAATGACAACAGGACACGGAAAAGTGAAATCGCTCCGGAAACGGTGACAGGGTAGAACAGAAATGAGTGCCACCAGTCGTGTACGTGATTACACGGTATACATATTGTCCGAGCCTTTACTGTACAGAACTTCACGTACAGATACCACCAACAGTTGAGTAAGACCGCTTGGTGATGAAGGAACGACGTAGTAGCAAAATATAAAGGTCTTGGCTGTTCCACTGAATAAAATGGGCACGCAACACCTGCCCTGATGGGATCCTCGTGACCACTCAAATCGTTGACTAGAAAAACTATCCGAGATGGCAATATGCCGCAGTCAATGGCCAACCTGTATTCATACCGTTTCCATTTATTTCGCTTAAATTTTCAGCGAATAAGCATACGTGAAAAGAAACAAAGTTTGCACATGAGTCATAAAATGACTGCATCAACTTATTAGCAAACTCTCAAAGTCAAAAGTTTCATTGCAGGGAGACGGTTTTGCTCTCAGTGAAACTAGAAGATATATGTTGGTCAATTTATCTTGTCACAACTACCGAACGATCAAAATCGCACAAGAACTGAAGTGTAATTCACAAACATTGATTTCAGCAAATAGATTGCAGTCAGTTGTGCCCGTGTTATTCAGCGACAGGAAAAATGAGTAAACAGATTGATGAAACAAGATAACCCCGTCAAGTTGGCCTCGAGTAGCTCAAGAGCAACCTGGATCGTTACTGTCTAGAACTAAGCAATCTGATCAGGCTGCGACAGTTATAAAGGAAAATGAAACTAAAATGGTTACTGGCGAAGCTTGTTATGGGTCGAAATTTACACCACTCCAACTTTGCCTTGGCCATTAGTTGACTCATCCGATCGATATGAAGGTAGTTAACACCCAATCGGCGTCCACAAACACAAAGTTGAGATGGTGTGAAATTTGATCAATATCAAGCTTTGCACGTAGCCACCTTTAATTAGGCAGTAATGTCTACATACGGCAAACGTGATCGAGTACTACAGAGCATGACAGCTAACAATAAGCGACTTTATGGTTGAATGGGTTACGTAACTTTAGTTCACGTGTTTCATCACGTTTTTTCAACCTGGTCGCCTTATTAGTTGCAACTTCATTGAACCAATGAATAAGACAATATATCTGAATGAAATTAATTACAGCCTGCTGAACTCAGGCTATGCGTCCACAGGCATTTCTCTAACAGACAAACTACACTTAACGTATGTTCAACTAATAAACCTGAGACACTTATTTATAATAAAGTTGACAAGATTGATCAGTTTTGCCGTTGGTCCCAGAGTGAATGAAGCCTACAGATTGGTACAAACTTCTAGAGCACTTATAGAAAAGGTGCAGAAACAACAAACCCCACTTGGTGTGAGATAAACGGTACAAATAGCCCACAATCAAATCATTCACCGCATACTACAATATCTGCGGTTCCCATAGCAGGATATCATCATCATCATCATAGACAGCAATACATCAGTGGTTCACACTGATGCTTAACTGCCACACAACCACGAAGAAGAAACAAACCCTGTATGGGAAGAGAGAACAAAGAAAGGGGAGCGGATGGGATTTAACTACTAAAAAAGTAGTTATATCTATATTCAAACATACAACATCAAGGCGCTTAAGCTTGCAAACAAACAACCGAGCTGTAAGTGAAAGTGAAGCGTCATCAGGAAAACAGCTTCCTTACGGCTTTCACTGCCCCGCGTCATTAAGTGCTCTCACTTCACAGACAACTCGGACAAACAACGACAACATTCACGCCACTGAGCTCGGTTAGCCGCCATCTCACCTAAAGTTTCAAGCCACTGACTCTCTGAGTCGCGAGGGCTCCAGCCCGGGAGACGAACCCGATCTACAGTAGCCAACCCCTTCGTGAACGATTTCATTTCTCTACGCCAGGTCATCATCTGTCCACCTCGTACCATACGCCAGTCGGCCGCAGCGTCGGCAAACAGTGCTCGGTGTGGCAAATGAATAGCTGGCTTCCTTAGTACATGACTTGACCATCTAAGTCTGTGCAAGTGTAAGGACTGAAGGAAAGAACACGTTTGACAATCAATTACAAACACCCGCTTCCTAACCTCCTCGTTGCTTATTCGCTGATGCCACCCGATACGAACGATTGAACGCAGACACCGATGGTTGAATACCTGGAGACAGTTTACATCCTCTACCCTGAGCGGCCACGTTTCGCTGCTGTAAACTAATACAGCCCTCACTGTTGTCTGGTATAAGCGACCTTTAAGTTTCAGGGAAATACTTCTCCGTCACAGCAGGATGTGATCGAGGTTTACCTGGGAACGCATATCTGGTGAGTGACAGCAACCTCGAAACCATTCGCGTGCATCAGGTGAAAGTTGATCACCGAACACCTACTACTTACGCCACCTTACTGTGTACAACCATTCAACTTGCCAAGACCTCTCAGAACACACCTTCCAGCGCCAAACATTTGCAGCAAACAATGGGCACGCCCACCACTTACGGTTCACCCAACGTATATCATACACTCATTCGTTGATGACGAACGTGCACTGAGCAGAACTTTGGGCCCAGTTGCTAGATCATGATACGGGACACGAGTAGTCCAAGGATGGAAGATGTAAGCAAATGAAAAAGAAAACAGATGAATACAAAGATAAAAACGATAATAAGCAAGGACATGAAGACGCATAAAATACAAGGGAATGCAACTTGAACGATAGTGAACAACATAAGCACCAGATTAGCCTTCTAGAGAAGGCGTGAAGAGAGCCGTTCGAATAAAACACAAATCGGCCACGGACGCTAATAATCGTCTACTTACTTTCTCAAGTGAGCAAACGTGACCCCAGACCGCACATGTTTGGCCCACTCTTCTATGCTCAAGCACAATCAAGAAGAATAACAGATGGATCGCCAAGAGGATAGGGGTAGAGTGCTGTCCAAACCAGGAGTACTCTTCCAAACAGGAGCAAACATTTCTCACAAGAACGGTATGATCTTTACCGTGGCCGTGAAGCAATGACAAGACACCTGCCTAATCCAACAAAAATGGAAACATTTAGGCTCACTGACCGAGTCTGTTCTAGTTTTGTCATTCTTGACTTCCCCATCCACATCTCACTCAATTCCTTTAAGCCATGTGTAGGACGTTTTCGGAAGTCAAAATTCCCTTCGATTGACCCTGTTGAACTATGCTCTTTGACCCAGCCTAACTAGACGCCTGTTCTTATTATTCTGACAACCCGCGTCTAATTTTACTAATTGCTCCATCTTGCCTCTCAATTATTGAACCTCACTCACCTGCCCACATACCCATTGTTGTCTGCCCGTCTCACCCTCCCCACCTCTGTGAATACGGCCTTCCTATGGGCCGCCGTGAAACTGTCGCTGACTAATCGGTCTGCCCGAAAGCCGGCTATTTAGACACACATTAGACCGATCCGATCGCATTTCGTCGGTTCGTCCTTGTCTGTCGGTCGCCTGTGTTTGTAGTTGTCGTGCCTGTTGGACCCTTGACGGCCTATTGCGGCCAAATATTGTACCCTATCCCACGAACGCAAACGATTTGAGGTTTGTTCCTTGTAATCGATTATATTGTTTATGTCACTAGTACCACGGTTTCCAGCGACTTGACTTGATTCTGGTATTTGGCGTCGTTGGTTATACGTGCGTCATGCAACGTTCGTCAGAAGAACGTACACCATGACTTACGCTTTGTGTATCACTGCCTCGATGTTTAAGGTCACTAGAAAATTGCATAAACTGATCCAGCGCCCGATTTCAGATATCGATTTTTTAGATAACGACGATACTATCCTCGACCAATGCTGAGTAAATGAAGCCACTGCAGCGGAAAAATCACTAAAGGAAATTAAAATTTGATTAAAATTTGTTGTTCACCAGTGTTAATATGGAAAAGTTAATAGAAGTGCGTGCCCACTTAGTTATGGTCCTTACGTTGTCGAATCTATGTATATCTCTGAAAGGAAAAGCTTTGGCGTTCGTGCGGCTGTAATAAGCGGGACAGCCCTGCACCTAGAATATGTAATTAATCACCTTATCACATATTATATCCAACGAACGCAGAGGAAAATAGAAAATCATTAGGACTACTTACCTGCAGAGCGACTTCCACTAACGGTTCACGTGTGTCCGAAAACATGAGATAATTGTACGGCAGCCCGAATCCTACAGGATCGTAGGCACACACGACATTCAACAACGATGCAAACAACGGCAACGCGTGACGATTGTTGGCGCTGGTGAAGTAGGAAACCCATCGGTTTTGCTCACGCTGAGCTTCATCTCTATCTAGATACATTGTCTCGGAAAAGCAGGTCAGGAGTAACTTTAAAAGTTCTGTCCGATTGAGATCGTGCGAGCTGTTGTGGGCAGGATTTTGAGCAAAGCCAACGCCAGCCTGCCAGATATATTCACAACTATCGATGGTGTGCATATCTTCGGGACCTTCCTAAATAAACGAATGAACTTGGTGAATTGCAGGAATGGAATATGCATGAAGTAGAGAAAAAGCGATTACGTGCTAACTGTACTGAGCAGTGCAGCAACAAAACGAAAGGGCACTAAAATTCAACATGTATAGTTCTACTGTAAATGTCAAAAGCCATGGTGATCTCGAACTAACATGGCTAAGGCTTATGGCGGTGTATCGCCAACAATCAACACCCAACGAGGTGCGAAAAGGTTGTCTAGCCTCCCTTGTACTGTTCACCTTTGCAATGAACAAAATCCCGGTGCGCCCCGAAGACTGTAAATGTGACGGTGTGTAACTGCTTCCAGGCACCCGAACTCGGGACATAAACTATACAGACGACACTTCCCTTAAATGTGGGGTTTCAAGGAGAATCCGTAACAATTTAGAGGGAAATGAGGCTTTGGTTCGTCAGTTTGATATAGCCCTTGCATTTTCCAATTGCTAGCTGCTGTAAGATTGGCAGGACTGCGCCAGCTGTCAATTTTGGTGGTGGGCCGCTGGAAGTAGTCGACAAGTTCATACGCCTTGGGAGCCACATCATGGGAGTGGGTGTGTGAGATGTGGAATGAAGTAACAGGTCGCATAGCCCAGGCTTGAATAACGTTTACCAGCTTACGTCACTTGTGACGGCAACATGGTCTTGGTCTTTCTGTGGGAATGTAAAAACACCACTGAAAGAGCGGTCCCATCGTATGGCTGTTAAACCTGGTTCACCCGCTCGGAGGACGTTCACAGGGTGTTTGGTTTCACGTACTTGCGTCTTTAAAGAATTAGTGGCGTGCGGTGGCGACACCCTGTTAACAATGATGAAATTCGCCGACATGTCTTCCGGAAGCACAGACCGCCGACCCTTGAGCAAGATACCCTAACGTTTCATTGCCTTGGTCACATCTTATGAATACCACCCCGCCGCCTACCACGTCAAGTTCAGCTTGCGCATGTTGGGTTGAGTTGGAAACGGCGGCCTGGTAGTCAGAGTAGGACTTGGGTCCGAAATATGAAGACACGAACACTGAAGATTGCCCGAGTAGGATAGCACCTTGTGAAGCCTCACTGCGAGTGCTACCATGTGATACCCCGGATGATAAACTATTTGAAACCTAACAAGTGATCCAAAATTCAATAGAGATGCTGGTAGACGCTCCAAAGGGATCTTCAATATGTTATTCAGAAACATGACTACCACTAGAAAGGATAGTCACTTTGGGTCAGACGCCACAAAGACAGTCTGCAAAAGGCGAACCATTAAATCGTTATGAATGTGTGCCCTGTCAGTGAATATCCCGTACAACTTGGAATTCCCGCGATGGTATATAACGTCTTATGTTAAAATTGGTTTTACTTTCTTACAATTTAATCTCTCTTGAATATAATCTGGACAAAACTCCATTTCTTGGCCATCAACTCACTTTAACAACCTTCGTTATAAGATTCTTAGTTACATCAATTTATTCAATTTGCCCTAGTGCCAAAAAAGACGACTTTGACAAACGTCCAAGAGTACCTCACTTTTTGATAGTAATAACAACCTAATATATTGGTCTGGAAGCCTCTTCTGCACTGAGAAATAGACTGACCGAAGTGGGGTCACCTACTATGTTTGGCAGGATAGAACTAGACGCTCCACAAGACACAGGTCGCAACTCAAGCTATTATGAGCGATAGTGATGTAAAAACACTCGATGAGATACATCTACAAGCACAGATGTAAACTCAATGACACACAGAAGCTTGTACTCCAACATCGACTTGAAACAGCTCCAACGTAATGCAAATAACTCATATACCCAATGTACATTTGTGGATTAGGTTACCCTAAGCTAAGACAAAACAATATTTGCGGATATCTGATATGGGTCTTGTGAGCAGTATAAACTAGCCACATAGTAGTAATACCACGTTGGTTAGTTGACGACCGATTCTGGAACATTTGTTTAGAGCGTGCCAGTGTTATCCCCGATCCAACTGATAGTTATACAGACAGACATATGTTTGTCAAAACAGCGGACATTAAAAAGCTGAGAATCTGAGGCCTATTCACAGGATATATATATATATATCACTCAGTGTTCGCCTTTTACACTTAATCGAACATAAACATAACGGATATAAATATGACAGTCTAGCACCAAAATGACAGGCGAAGTAGGAAATGGGTTTGCACATTCAGGATATAAGTTCCCCATGAAACAGCCGATGTATATGACTGTAAAATCTTAGATTCCCACGATGTTGCTCTTCTCAGTCAAACCCAGGTTTCAAAAATAACGTTTTGATAGCCACCGGGTGGAGTGCATTAAGAAGCGTGCGACCGAAATATTACAGAAAAACGTTGAGGAGATATCGCACCACGTACACAGATGTTTACCGTAATATCCTTGATGGTGAGCCGCTTCACAGCATAGCCGCTAATATGAGTGTACCAACACCAGGGATGATACACGTTGAAAAACAACTTCCCGCCTGTGCTCCGACTTCATGCAGACAGACAAAAGTCTGAATGCGGGGCTTCTGTTACCGGTGTACTTTATAGGACGGCAAATGTGGTCAAGTTGACCAAGATACGGAAGATCACCAGTAACCCACTGCCTCCCGCCCAGTGAAAAAAACCTGGTAGAGCCAACCTCGAAAGAGTCGGTCTAGCTCAGGTAATACCCGTTACGCATATGAATGTAGACATTATCCCCAGATAAGAGTACGCATATGTAGCTGACGGTGTAGTTTAATAATGTCCTATCTCTGAAAAACAAAGTGCCAGAATTGCGATAGCTTGTCAACTCAAACAAGTCCAAGATCACAGATGTACTGGAGACATGGCTAACGCAGAACATATCCGACCAGGAGACAGATCCTCCAGTTTACTCTATCCTTCTTAAGGATCGGTAGGTAAGCAGAGGGCAGGCGTAGCAGTCAACGTCAGTGCTCAATTATGCGCAACCCCGAAAAGATACCCAGCTGTAGTTTTACTCGATTAGTCGCCGTGAATAACTGTTAGAACATTCCACTCAACACACGTCATTGTCGATGTCATTTATCGTATCTCGTCCGTAGCCCCAGAATGGGATGGAATAAGGTACAGTGCTATTAGACGGAGGACCGCATCACCTGAGTATCGCGCCATCGTTCTAGGCGACTTCAGCCTCCTGTATGCAAGTCTTTTCGGCAGGCTAACGTCCGGTAGTGCGACCACTGAGTTCTACAATCTCGTACTGGAAGTAGGACCCACCGAGCAGGTCAACCGACCCACGAGGTGCGGAGAAGGTCACAGGCCATCCCGAAGAGACGTGGTGTTAAGTACTGAGCCTCACATAGTAGATACCATCGAAGTTGGTGCACTATCGAGTGCACGAGACCACGCCAAGATCAGTTTCCGCCTAATATGTGATGTCACGATCAGCCACTCCCTAGTGCCGGCTCGATGGAATTTCAGACGAGCCAACTTTCGAAAGATTTTAAGCAAGCGAGTGTAGTACGGTAGATGAACATCTACAGCGCATGGTATCACATCTGAACACCGCGATAACTAGGTCAGTCCCACTCTACACTTTACGTCACGTCTATAGGCCGTCATTGCTCAACCCCCTAATTAAGCGTCTAATGAAAAAGAAGCAGGCCTTTTGAGATGTGTTTCTTCTTAAAGGAAATGACGCTTCACACTTGGCATACCAATGTTGTAATCAGTGCGTAGTAACCGTACTACCGATCACAGGGTTCACCAAGTGTCATTTGCAAGATCCATCGCTGACTGTCCTAAAAGAATCTCCGAGCATATGGCTTCCCCGATCAAGTCGAAAGCTTCTACGTCATCACTCATGAGACCTTCAAGACTAGCCACTTCCCATTCCGAGACAACAGAGATATTACGTGCTCAGTATGCATCTGTCTTCAGCAACTCCGCCCAGACGGAACCATGCGTCACAATTTCCTATCCTAATCGTCCTTCGCGTTCATCCCAAACTTAACCCCGCCTAACATACGCGCCAACTTACTCCTGCAACATGTTGACAGATCACCGGAGCTTGACGAGATACCGCCACTCATGCTTAAAGGACGCGCAGATGAGCCGGAGGAACTGCACGACCGTTTGTTCCAACACTCATATTTTACGGGTTGTATTCCGGTCACTTTCAAACACGGCGTCATTTCTTCCATCCACAAAGCGTAAACCGGACGAACTCTAAACCGATTGATCTACTACTAAGCATGTCAAAAGTAATGGAGAGCACACAAGACGATTCCGTAAGGGACCATTCTAATACCCACTCACTGTTAGCACTGAAGCAACACGGCTTCAGAAATAGTCACTGATGTACGACCACCCTACTGGTTGCCGCTGACTCGTGGACAAATGCTGCCACAGAACGCCTTCTATTTGATTCGATGTTCCTAGATTTCACGAATGCGCTCGATAAAGTCGATCACAGTGTACTGCTGGACAAACGGAATAATATCAGCCCATGTAGTGAGGCTTGTTTATGAATCAAACAATGCCCATTCTGTCGCACATACACAGTTGGAGTGAATGGTAAGTCATCCAGGCCATTCAAAACCACAACTGGTGTGCAACAAAGCTCTGTATCAGTTCCTTCATTAACATTAACCTACGTAGACGACCTGCCACGTGTAAGTAACCCTTCTGTTACTATGTATGTTGTAGGATGATGCGAACTTTTGGTGCGTTTTACGCAACGCTGAAGACGCAAAAGACTTACAGAAACCCGGATGCTCTGTACCCACGGTCAGTGGAAAATGGACTGCTTTCAACAGGTCCAAGTCGACGACTATTCAAGCTCGTTATCACAGTATTAGAACAAACTGCATCAGTGGCACCACTCTAGCCACTGTCCACCACGAGCGCGACCACCGCTACACCAGACCTCTTCCCCAGTGCTAACATGCTGCTGGCAAAGAAAGCCGGTAGCAAGCCAGCAATGCTTAGTACGGTTCTCGGAAGTTCCCCGACCGATACCTCCCCATGCATCTATAGCATACTGGTAAGGTCACCGCTGGAAGTTAACATTCAGGCATGTGCGCCTTGAGAAGGATTTAACCGCTTTAGAAGTTATCCAGAGGAGCACCACCGAAAAAATTGAGGGTTCATTTTCCTTGTCGTATGATGACCGTCTCTCAAAAAGTGGAACTATTCCCCTTAGTCTACAGGCGCTTGAGAGGCAACCGTATAACAATATACAAAATCCTTTGCTCCCCGAATCACCCCCAACAAAAATCGTTTCACACTAGGCGATACAGCGAGTCTCAGGGTCAGTAAGTACAAAGTTTCTATACCACGTAGTAGCTTCCTATGTAGACGACATAGTTTTGCTGTCTGAATCTGTTTGACACATAACTCACTACCGGCGACGATCGTCCTGGTACCGTAAATCGATGCCTTCAAGAAGCAGCTAGATGACTGGATTATCCCAAGATAGCCGTTGGTAGTCGGACACATATAGCCCAATGTACCTTCATTGTTGCCAATTCTCTCTGTCAACTTTTCGCTCCCTGATTTCTCTTTTCGTTCAAGCTGTAGTCTTCTATTCAATCATCCCATTGTTATACAACAGAATGGCACAACATCTCTAGGTGCTTGATTGCTTCAACACTCAACACGCCTTACATACTCTCACCATTTCAGCAGTTCACGTGATCAGAGCAGACGGACAACAATCTGACCGTCATCATCATAACAGCCATGGGCTGGACCAAAAGGTACTGTGGCTCGAGCCGCCACTCGCCTCAACAGTGACGTGAAATATACTGGAAAAAACCGTTACTAAGATGATTGAAAATTATTAAAACAAGACCAAGCGGAAGAACTAGAAATGGTATGGATACAGGTCCACCATTGACTGCGACACATCGCCATCTCGGATAGCATCTCTAACCAACGGTTTGAGTGATCACGAAGACCCCATCCAGACAGGCGACACCTACCTACTTTGCTCAATGGAGCAGTCAAAGTCTTCATATTTCGTGACCACGTTGTTGGTTGACCATCACGCGGTTTTACCCAACTGTTGGTGGCCTCAGCATATAATGCCCGGTGCGGTAAACGATTAGATGACATACGGAGTACGTGACCTAACCATCGCAAGATGTGTACCGTGATTAATTGACCAATTGACCGCGCATACTTTGAGACGGGAATACGGTTTTATACTTCCAGTTCCGCAAAAACCAGCGAAAGTGATCATTCTACACCTAGCACTGCTTCTTTTATAAGGCTGTGAATTATTTAATTTAGACCAGTATTTTTCCTAGTTTCTCAGAAAATTTGACGCTCGCATGACGCCAGCAACTTGGCGAAGTGGTTACCGAAAACACCTCCAATGCATATCAATCACTTAGGTGCCGTTAAGGCAGATACCACTAGCATCGCACACCAGCCTGTTAACCTCAATAGAACGCAGTTCCCCAACTATTCCATTCTCACCGCAGTAAACGTGTACCAACAATGCACACCACTTTGCAGCTTAGATACTATATGAATCATGAATCGAATTACCGATGTACAAATCGACCGCTGCGGTAACCAACTACTGTACGGGGGCGAGTATACCAGAGGTTAATTTCGTGCACCCTTCTGACCAAATGTTCCATTTGGTGATTACAACCACTGGAAAGTTACCAATTTTCATAAACCAACGTGTGCAGCTAAATGACTTTAGAGTTTTCATGGGGATCACTAATTAAAAAAACGCAAAAACTCACAGGCCCGTTTTTTGGAATGGAGTGTACAGTGAAATCCGGACAAAAAAGCAGATCCTGCAATTTAAAGTAAATACTGGTGTTGGGACCTACACATAGAGCAGAAATGAGGCTCTGGGCGAGAGGAACACATTCTCCCTGTTTCAAAATTGAAAAAAACGATGAACAAATTTCACGTTATTACGTCAACAGCTGAATCTGTTTCAGACGGAAGAGCTGACCAAAAGAAGGATCTCCACTCAGGGTCTTCAAAAATATATGGTAGCAGACGGGTTAGTAGTCTGATACAGTTCAGGGCTGTTGAAAATGTACCTCAAAAGTGCACTTCTTACCAACTTGCTGATCCTTTGGAGTTGGGAACGAGGCTTCCGCGATTTGTGATAAACGTTCAACAGCCTTGTAGCTAAGCGTGGCGAGATTATTTGGCGATTCTTCCCGCAATGCACGAATTTCCCCAGCAGGTATTAGCACGAATATATCATGCACGCCAATTGAAACATCGGTCCAAAACTGATCCCAGAATTCATTGTCATTCGCATCCACAGGCTACAAGTAAGAAGTATGAAACTAAAAATTACCTGAGTTTTTGTTGTAAGTTGTACGACAACATTCCGGTAGCTCAGCTTAGAATTGTCACCTCCCATCACCAGACGGACACTAACTATACCGCAAGGTCGTACATTCAAGGTCACCAGTCCATGAATTCACGGGTTCATTGTTCATTGTTCATTGTTCATTGT
>JTDE01002634.1:81317-95437 GCA_014338405.1 Paragonimus skrjabini miyazakii
ATCAGTCCACTTAATATGGGCCAATTCGCGGAGACAACGATGGTCAAACACAGCAAGCCTGTTGATATCTTCCTTGTGAACAGGCCACGTTTCCGAACCATACAGCAAAATGAAACGCACACATTATATACCCTTCCTTTCAGCAACAGCCGGATGTCCTTTCGATGCCGCAGATGACGCAGTTTGGCAAAGGCGACTTGTGCCTTTGCTATCCTCGCTGATTTCTCATCAGCAATACTACAGGCTGACGAGATAGTGCTACTCATGTATATGAAACGGTCCACAGTCTCAAGCAGATTACCCGTCTGGAATGCAATAACTAACCAATCGGGTCCAGTCGTCCACATGATCTGGTTGAGGCCAACTAAGCTGTTCTTTAAAATGTTCAGCTCACCTGTCAAGTCGGCGCGATTGACTGGTGATAAACGAACCACCTTTTTCACATATGGTCTCATTTACACCGACTCAACGACCAGTACGATCACTGATCAGGGAAAAAAGCCCCCTGCTATTTCCAGATAAAAAGGCTCTCTCCACCTCTTTCGATTGTTCCACGAAGTATTGCTCACGGTCTTTGCGCAAGCTTTTAGTCAGCTTGCGTTTAAGATCTCGACGGTGGTCATCATATTCGGAACCAGGTGGGATCGAGCGACACTTGTTTATAAGGTTTATCGACGTGACAGAAATCCAGTGCTGTCGCAACTGAACAGCCTCATCGGAACATGCCTGTTCACAGCATGCCTTCATAGCTTCGGCGATTTGTTCCCAGTGTTCATTAGGATCCATCATCTGACTCGAACTGGGCAACTTCTTCACCAACGCCTTTTGGTAAGCGTTCTTTACATCCTCATCGCTCGAATTCCAGTTAAGCACTTTACATTCACGAGCGTATGTCCTCTGGACAAATGATAAAACAAAACAGGCACACACAACAGCATGGTCCAAGTCCAGGTGGTTGCTCCAAAAGGCACGACAGTCCTTACCAGAGTGAGGCCACCTGTAACTAACTGTTATATGATCCAACTGTGTCCACGGTTGGGAGGCGCACGGAGGTGTCCAAGTAACACAGTGCTTTTTTCTGTGTTGGAATGCCGTGCTCGAGATATACAGACCGTGGGATGCGCACAGCTGTAGCAGTCTTTCGCCATTATCAGTGCGTTGTGCCCGGACACCAAACGTACCTCCTAGCCGCTTCTCATCCAGAGAAAGACGACCAAGCTGAGCATTAAAATCGCCCGCTAGTATGATGATGTCTGAGTGTTTAGTTTGCCTCAGAAGGTCAACGAGGGCGTCATAGAACGCATCATTGGTAGCATCCGAACAGCTGTCCGTCGGGGCGTACGCCAATATAATGAATACACAACGCCTTTCTGATTTGCGTCGACAGACTTTTACCGATGTATTGAGTCTGACAGCGCACAAGCGACTATTCACTGAGATCCAATCGAGCAAGCATTGCTCTGCTCTAGAACTCAGTGCGTTTCCCACTCCAGCTTCACCTCGAGATTCAGCTCCAGCGTCACCAGAAACCCTGAGATAGAAGCGCTTGAATCAACAGTTTTCTAGGGGTGAGCTCAAACGGATAATTGTGCTAGAGTCGTAGACTCGCGTCTCCGAAACACAAAACACATCAAGCTCCAGACTTGAGAGAGTACTTGCCAGAGCAGCTTGCTGACCGACTTGTCGGAGAGTGCGGACATTGAAGGCGCCAATGTTTACCAGTTGTCTTGGCCTCAGAAAACAATTATCGCCCGAAGGCATATGGAAGGCAGAAGGAATAGGGGTAAAACAGTAGGAGAAGGTCGAGATCGGCTAGTAATGTCACTGTCGAGAGAACGATAACTTCTGATACTTCCCGGTCGTTTATGCCGCGGAAGGGGGTTGACTTGAGGGACCCCACCCCTAGTCTCTGACTCAAAAGTCTGACCTGCGAGACAACAGGGTATAGGGTTTTCTTGGGAGACCCCACCCGATGCCAATAGTTCAAGAGTCTGACTCACTTGGCAGTGAGGGGCTTGCCTAGCCCGAGGGCGCAGTGAATAAGACAATGATGTCTCGTTCTGAGCACTGCTGCGCGCAGTGGATGTACTCGAAGCGACATCAGGCTTTTGAGAGGTAACATATGTTTTTCGACCGTATTGGATAATACGCCGGCGGTCACGGTCAACCGTTGGGCGATCGGAGTGCTCTTTGTTTGAGGGTACCTTTTCTACCCCCTTCTTCCTGATATGGAAGACAGCAGTGCCGCAACTATAAAAAATAGTTCTGCTGTATGCCCATAGGATCATGCCTCACTACCTAAGCACTCCTATGTGGTCAGTAGTGCGACATATAATGAGTGTAACTGCTTTTCGTCTGACTGCTCCCTTTTGGCCTGTCTGACAAGGTTGCACCTGGAAGGATCGAAGTCCTAGTCAGCATTGCCCGCCGGATCTAAACAGTATACAAGCCCGACCACCTCACCAAGGTGGCAGTATAGATAGCAGTATATGATAGTAGTATGATACATAGTAGTATACGTTAGATCTTGTGCACCCATGTCACAAGAGGTAATTTTTGTTCGTCACTGCTGAACGTCTGACTTGACGTTGATATCCCTCATGATGGGGCCAAACCAATCGTCCTTAACCACTTCCCACAGGATTGGACGTTGACTAGAAGGCAATCCCTTCACTGGTGGTTTTCGATCAATGGAGATGGGATTGGTTAAATTAGAGATGCTTAACTCACCGAAGCAAATTGGGCTGATCTGTGTGACTTTGGGATGTCGAAGTCAATGCCGTACTTACCTTTGGGCATGTTGCCATGGACTCGGCTGAAAACTGCTACTTCAGCAGGCAGACGCACTGCTACGGCTTCGGGGGCGCTTGGCTGACTTCATCAAGTACCACACGAGATTGCAGTCTATAATTAATGAAGTACTTACTTTTTTCCGGGTGAACAAGGTTCTCAAATGAAGCAACGTGTCGGAGGCACTCAAGGGGTGGAATATGTTCGAGTCGAATTGATTGGATTCTTTAGCGACAGCTACGGTGTAATATTTATGGCCGTTACGAATGACCATGAGCTTCCTTTTCACACTGTCGATTTTTAGTCTGGCTAAGTCTATGACACTGGATGTGGCTATAGATCTCTCCGAGAGACGCTCCGGATTCTTCGTTTAGTGGTTAAGACTATCAGTTTAAGCGAAACCCCTGATTGAAGTATCAACGAACCGGTGACCATTCTCAGGCTTCGATAGAGCTTAACCCATTGCCATGGTAAGTAGTTCGGTGATAGTGGGTCACCTTGTCGACCATCACGCTGAGTCTGGAAGACAGCCTTCTAGCGTTACGAATGAGGTACGATAACAATGTATGTGCTGAAGATGGATTAACATTATATCTATTAGCCGACCTGATGTTCGAATCCTGTGCTTCGGGCACACAGGTTGGCGAATGTCGAACAGGAGTCCCAGAAGAACGCTAGAATTAACTTAATCACTTCGAGGCAACCAGCACTGTGTAGGTTTGCGAAATGAAAAGCAAACATTCAAACGATCGGCCCATATTTTTGTAAAAACAAAGTGCCAACGTTAATTATATTGCAATAATTGGACATCGCTCACATTTGTTCGGGGCCTTCGCATTCAGATACACTTTCTGTTTCGCCTCTTTCGAAAAGAGGCACTAGACTGGCGTTTCGCTTCCATGAGAGCTCGTCGGTAGTGGATATCCTAGCCACAGCCAGCATTTGAACTCCGGTCACGCTTTCATGAGGCAACCGTGGTTGACCAGTATGCCATTGACCTCATACTAAGAAAGACTGAATTATCATATGTGAACAATGTTTGCTATTCGCTTTTATTCGGTGCACTGCCATTTACGTGTTATATATATATATATATATATATATATGTGAATGTGAAGCCTGCGATCAAATGTGGGTGATGTTCAACTTGAAGTTAATCAATTCCCTGACTACTCATCAGTAATACTGCAGTAGGTTTCAGCGCTTTGAGGGAAATCGGATTGTTCATTTTAGGGGCAAGCGTGATGCATTGTTGGCATTTGTGGATTAGACAACTAACTATCATCAGAAATGGGTTGAGAAATGCTGCGAATACATTGCTTCCATGCACTTCAAAGTTTTGGGCAGTAACTTATCCAAACCGGACGCGGAGATCTCCATACACGTTTGACTTTCGGACCGCAAGCCAGTATGGGAACAGATTCGTGCTACTATTGTTGAGGAGAAGGTTTTTAAAATAATATTTGTAGGTTTTCAGGTCTAATGCTTTGTGCTTTTTGGCTCTTATTTCACTGGCGATTGTCTAACTAATGGTGTTGCAGTCATCCAGGATCTTTCCTTACGCTAGCATCATTTTTGATAAGTGTCAGTGGTATTTTGCCTATCCACACCCATTTGAAACAGTTTCGTTTCAATCTTATTTGTGCAATGTTTCGTTTCAGATCTTCTTTCTGAAACCCAAGCCGCATATACGACTGAAGATTCGGGACAGTTCAAGACGATAGTGGTGTTCGAATGCCGGGGACTGGAACTGTTAAGGTTCTCACCACGCGTCGGCTGGACAGCTCGCGGTGTGACCTCAGACACTCTATTCAGTGACGTTTCCCTCACTGACAATGTAGGTTTGTCGTGTGTTTACTGTCACGATTAAATAGCGCTATCCGTCTGTTTCAGCTGATAGACATTATTAAAAAGAAGGCCATCATTAATTCATGCATCATCCAACCTAGATCGCAGCGTCAACTTACATGTATGCCAAAAATGCATTATCGACCGTGAACTGCAGCATCCACGGTGTATATTCATACAGCTGTATGTTGTATTGACGTTCTGTGTAAATCGAATAAGGATACGTCTAACGTCGTGTTGCTTATTTACAACATTTCTGACTATATACATTTCCATCCTTATTTGTGAGGTCCACACCATGTAAATAGCGTGCTCCGGTACATTTTTGTGACAATACTTATGTGACAATCTGTAATACTCGTACTAAAAAAAAGACCTCGTACTGGTTGCAGTAAGCAGTTCATATTCGTGAGACAAGAAACTGAATTTATAGATGTACAACAGTATTAAAGAAATCATAGTTACTCATTGGCTGATCATATTGACACATACAAAGTCACAAACTGAGTGTTAATTGGTGCAATACGGAACAAAGAAATAAGCGAATAACAGAAGGCGTGACATTGAGACTGTTCGTCCAATCCTGATGTAGTATCTTCAACGCGAAGTTTGGATTGGTCTCTTGTTAGAACTCCTATTGTGTCGGGGTTTGGTTAAGCGGTGAATCTAGTAGATTTTTATCACAATACCTCTGAAATACTCTTTTTGAAAGAGACTCAGGCTGTTCGTCTTGATAGTTCAATGGTAAGTAAGTAAAGTAAGTAGGCAGATATTCCTGTTTTTGTGCATTCTCTTCCGAACCAACTACACTATAGTTCGTTCACGAATGATAACAACCTCCCTGGATCATCTGATAGCTCCTCATTGGCAATTGCATCTTCAGTGATGTCCACGAACCGTTCGGGTCCATAATGTTGTTATACTCAAACCATAATCAACCTTTACCATATCCTCATCATCTTCGACTCAGCCGAGAATTGCGTAACCTACAGAATACTTCATGATGGCCGAAATTCTAAATACATTCACTCATAGTATTCAGCAGCATATGTACGAATATGTACGCACAAACTGGGATACACACTTGGCAAACATTCCGGTAACCTTACAATTTAGCTTCCCGAATCTTCGACGCTCGGCCCAGTGTGTGTGTATGGTTAATCCAGTCTTGCAGGGTCATCTGACACAAACTGCTTTTGTCAGATGCGTTTGTGTCTCGTACAAAGATGTGTACCACCACTTGGGTACTTAATTTGTATGTGTTTTACTGATTTGTTTGTTGTCCAGGCGGCCCTTCTGACAAGGTGACGCCATTGCACAGGTCTAGCTTGATGACATTTAAAGAACCGTGAATTGATAAATGCTACTGTTACCAAGATTGTATTGTATTGCTGTTAACATTTAGGCTGTTTGCTCGAAATGTATTTATGCTTGTGAGTACATTTCTACTGCTTGCACTCTGATTTACACAGGATCTGACTTCCTAACGACCATAACTTGTATGCTGTAAGTAACTTGGTGCCTGCATTGCTGATTACGTGTCACAGAGTCATGAATCTGCATCTTAATTGCTTTTGTCTAAATTTAGGCAGAGTAACTGTATGCACTGAAAAATACGAACAAATATGTCTACCGCTTGGCTGAAGGCGTTTCGAAAGGTGAAACTAAGCTAAACGTTTATATCTAGCGAGCTGTTTACACAACTTACATGTGACTTTTCTGAGGTGATAAAAAGTCCTTCGGCTAATTACTTAATTATCAGGCAAGCATGTTTGACGATTCAGAACATCTTTGTAAATTTGGAAACGCCGTAAACATCCGTTTGTTTCAGCTGAAATGAGAGTAATATCAGTTTTCGTAGTTCGAATTGGTGTGTTATCCACATGCTCATAAGTTTATACGATATGGGAGACTGGACGGATGGACAGTTTGTTTTTTGTTTTCAGAAACCACCGGCGCCTCTGTATGATTTGCATATTTCAGAGGTAGTGTAGGGGGGTCGAACTCCAAAGACAGATTTTACAACGATTTTGAAATGGAGGAAAATACGAATGAACAGGAGCCTGAAAGTCAGTTGACAGGACTGTATCATGTAATTAAGTAATGAAGCAGCATAGATGCTCTGTCACAATATCTTTCCCCTCGAAACAACGCTGTCTCCAGTTTTTCATGACCTACGTGAACCCTCCAGTGTTGTTCACTGTGAGCATCGATAATGAACGCGGTGGCCACTTGCGTGTACCGCGTGAGGTTTAGCAATCTGTTTACCCCGGGTTGCTTGACTGCACCAAGACATTTAAGTTAGTTGTTCGTAACTTTCAATCGTTCAAGTGGACCGCTGCATATTACGAAACCAAACTGTTGATAGTAATCACCTTGATGGGATAGCCAGTCATGTGCTCACACGGGGAGCTGCGTACTCCAATTTAAAAGGCTTCACAACAATCCTGCCAAAATGGAAAAGATAGACGATTCCGGGCCTAAAAGACTTAGTAAACTGTGATATTGCCTTGAGCTCAACAAAACGACACGCACGTGCCTCGTTGCAGTGCACACTTCCTGGATTTCAACTCAAAGGAAAGTAGGCTAGTTTCTATCCTGTCCTTGGCTTTACCGATCCGGTTCTTTGTTGGTCAAATGCCAAACTTTCAACGTCATCACTAAAGGCATGCATGAGGCTTTCTGCTTGGCCAGTAAATATGTTGGTCTCATCCACGCCTTATATAGATGAACTAAGACGACTGGGTACTTTCAGGCTGTCATCATCCCAGTTTCCGATCTCTAGTGGAGTTGCATGTAACCCTTTCTTTTCAACCTTTCAGTGTATAATATCCTAAAGGCAGTGTGCGGAGGTAACTTCTCATGTGACGCTCTTATAGGTAAGAAACTTGGGAACGTCGCTGTACTCAACGACGACTCTAATAGCAGTTCAGACCATTCTAAACGAGTTGGCTATATCAGTTCTTCAGTATGGAATATAATTTTCTCCCTAAAAACAATCCATGTTAATAGTTCAAAAATGAACCCTAGTTGAGAGTTAGAGCAGGTCAAGTCTCTTTGCGGCTGTCACTATCTTGTTCCAGTCGTTGTCTTTCAAATACAGCTCAACCAAACAACGGTATTATTTACGCTGTCGAATCTGCTTAGCTGTCATTTTCCCTAACATTTCTTGCCGCATTCAGTGCAGGATATTGTGTGCCCAGCTTAGAACCGGAATACGATACACGGTACTGACTAATAGCTGTATGTCTTTGTGAACGCCATGGTATCGTTCACTATTTGTCCTACTTCACAACAAAGGACAATCAGGCTGGTTCTCAGCACTGAGCTCTCTCACGTCAGGCGTAAACACTGTACCGCACGTGGACAAGGTAAATGGTGTTAGTCAGTTATCATCGGTTTGTCGGCTAGGGTTAGATATGAAAAAGGGCAACGCTATCGACTCGCCGTATTTTTCCCTACGTGCACTCACTACTCCCCACCGTTTGCCTAGGTGGCCTTTACTGAAGACTATTCTATCTCTGGTTACTCGATTTCCCTACAATCTCGTCTTGTACATTGCCTCTCCGCTTGATTGGGCATCTCATCCTAAGTACTCTACACGGTAGGACAATACATTTCGTAGTAAAGTCAGTATAAATTCGCTCGGAAAGGACTTGATAACTGTACGTCGCAATTCGATTGAAATACCAGATATCGAATTACATTGCGACCTCACACCTAGGATTGGACTAGATTCGGGCAACTGGAATGCGGCACGGGGACATGTGGCCGGCTAAACGTAGTTAGTACTTCACAGACTAAAGCAGCGTGTAACAACTGACTCACACTTTATCAGTCATTGCGCGCACTCCAACTACTGAACGTGTTCCATAAGAACAGTATTACACAGGCGCAACACACAATGTATCAGTTGGTCTCGAAAAATCCTTGGCTGTGCAGCGTGCCGCAATCTCGCACTACATCAGGAAGTTGTTTATCGAGGTATACGGGCAAGCAGTGTCCTCGGGTTAGCAGCACTGATGACACCTTTGAGGAATCGGACCAAGTTTTACTCCGCTCCGTTGGAATACGGGTATCTCGGCATTGAATGCGGATGTCCGCAACCAATGCTGCTTAGTCAGGTTTTACTTTGGGTATCAGAGAGTTGATCTGTTGCCTTCGTGGCTTAAACAGATCTACGAGGTTTGTACAGCTGTGTCGTCAGAACGTCGGCCGTATGCAGCCTTGTGCATTTTGAGTAGGCGGCAGTTGCCGCCGGAACATAGTACTTGTTGATGCATGCACCTCACATCACAGCATGTCAAATCTATTCCGGGGGTCCAGTTTTTAGATCGGATTTCATCTTTGTGTTGATAGGCCACGCAATCCTTGACCACACTCCTAATGTCCGGTCTCCAGCACACCCGTCTCGCGAGGAGTTTTATTTTACCGAAAGCACTTAGCACCAATTTCCGGGGGGAAAGCGGTATGTTCAGTTGATTTCCTCAACACAGCTCACCATCCGGTTTGAGCAGTAGCCATTTTTGAGCCCGATTAAATACGGGAACTTTCTTTCTTGGAACCACTATCCTTTCTTGATTATTTATAACATATCCTGTAATACTGCCGGGTACATTTGATCAGCCCTTTTCTAGACACGGTACACTTGAGTGTCAAACCACGAGAGCAACAAACTTGAAATACTGCGACGGAGCCCCTACCTGATAAATTTGCCCGTTTTTCTTCTAGGTCATCGTAGACTGTCAGTGTAATGCACCGCCGCTGAACCATCACAACCGTTGTCTTGAAAACCGATTTGTTCGGATTGAAAATATATTATAAAGCTGTAATGATTAATAGCGATGTAATACCAACACCCGAGTAATTATTTGTACAATCCCAAGACCATCTACATTGTCGACTAGGCTTCTTTCTGCGTATTAGAATACTCATTATTCACCTTCTCGGCAAACTGGAAACGCACAAGATTTCGAATCCGTCTATACCTTTTCCAGTTCCTGACGTCTCGATATCACTTTCGTTTGTCTCGATCTCAATTTAAAATATCCCAGAAAGGTCCACTCAATTTCGATGACGAATAAGGTCGCACACCGGATTTTCACATGGGTATGTTGACAGACACAAGGATCGGTTGGCTCTTATGGAGTGTGGAAACACCGCTTCACCTAGTACAATGAGTGTACATAGCTGGCTTGTCTGTACCTAGTTGACAGGCTAACGGTGACGCAGGCTAACACGTATGCAAGTTGAACATCTCTGGCAAGCCGGTCGTCGGTCTGGAGGTACACTAGCGACCCACTCATTGAAATAGGCTCTGGTAATTACCATCGCCGTCCGAAATGCAAAATAAGTTGAGCAAACCCGTCTCAGATGTTAGGGCGATAGCCATTCGAAGAAGTCTGACAATTGCCGTGGTAGTTCAAGGCAAGTCTTAACAATGCATGTTATCTAGACCTTCAGGCCTGAGCAACTAACGTACGGAGTAGGTGATCGGTAATTACAAGTTCATTGTGACTTTAGGTGATCTAGACGTGACTCGGGCGAAACAAACCGCGTCATGTAAGTGGCGTAGGGATCTGCTAGTTATCGTGCTAACAGAACAGTACGATTGAGGACAAACTAATCACAATCAATCACAATTCATTACCACAGATGATCGAGACAGATGCATAGGAAGAGAAAAGAAACGACTTATTTCGAAGCAGGTTCACACTGACTGTGTTGTTCACTCTTTTGTCAAGTCAAGTCAGTCATGCATTTTATTGGTACGTTAGCCTTGACAGATTTTTGCACCATTCTTACGTTTTCTGACTATGATTGATCCCCATTCTCACTAAAGTGAGTTACGCCATCCTGGTGCGCAGGCATTTCAAACAGCCCATCAAACATTCGATCAGCAGCGACTTGGAATTGTCCTGGCGACAAATGCAGACCGAGTGCGATACACTTGTACTGGAATACTCCCTACGGTCGTCAGTGACATCGATTCTGACGTCAGAAATTTGCAAATTGGTATTCGGGAGAGTGATTTTAGAAATGTACTGATTACTGTACAACGACCTTGTACATTCTTCTGGTCTTTATGTGGCTGCCACGCGTCTTCGATAATCGCCGTAAATCCTCAGAGTTTTGCCATCACCTTTCATTGCGGTCACAGTGGGGATGGCTTTTGATGACGAATCCACATGAATAATTGTGCCTTCTTTCTTCACCTGCTTGAAGTTACAATGCGTAGGCGCCTTGATGTTATATGTTTGAATGTAGACGTAGCCATTTTTTTTAGTGGTTAGGTCCCCTTCCCTTTTTTTCTTCTCTCTTCCTATACAGGGTTTGCTTCTTCTTCTTCGTGGTTGTGTGGCAGTTAAGCATCAGTGTGAACCACTGCTGTATTGCTGTCCATGATGATGATGTCACAACGAACTCCACCTCAGACTACTGGGCAGTATTTTATGTTTCGAGATGCCCTGTTCACTCCTTAAGTGTGTACATCTAAATTTATATAATGAAATCACGACTCATCAGTGTACCTTCCAGATACAAAACGATTTGTTAATTTATTATCAGAATTTTAAGGCCGAAGGAATTATGCTGATTTGACCGAAGTTGTGACTGGTTGAATGAGTACTATTCAGCTAAGGTGACATGGTCGTTCAGTTCTCAAAGAGTAAGCAGCTAGATTTTTTGCCATTGCACATATGAAAGTTCAATGAGTTGCCAACACGCCGGTAGCGCTCTTGTCGTTTCAGACAGGGCAACTGCTCTCGTTTATTTTTTGCCCGACTATGTTCGGGACTACCGGTTGTTTGGCAACATAGTTAACTATCTCACTTGATCAGATTACAAGTAACAGCTTTTAACGCGAACGAGATTTAATCATAACATACTAACGCATTGTTGACCAGTATGATTGGCCAGAAAAGGGCCCCTGCAATTGTAATTCAGTTTAGTTTAACTATTTCTGTGCATCTGTATTGGGGGTTGAGACAGTTTATATATTGAGATGTATTCCTACTGAAGTCGTCATCTTCACCCATCAGTAAAGTGAAGGTTATCAGGTAAGCCACACTTACAAACCGACTAGTTTCAACAATCCAATATTCGCATTTGTTTGTCGTCTTTTGTGATTGCCTAGTGGGGTGCACCTGACGGACTTTAAATGAGGCAATATTTCTGCATTGCACGAAATAGATCTGTAGAAATCAAACAAATCCTGAAAAGACCGTTAATTTTGACAAACCTTACTGCAACTCGTGAAAACTACTGTACGATAAAACAATGCAGTAGGGGAGGGAGTTTTCCAAGACAACTTCATTTGGTCATAATGTATCTTACTGATCACTAGCTTCGACGAATGCTGCCGTTGACGAGGTATCAGGAAGAGCAACAAATACGTAGGATTTGGGATCACATCACGTGAGCAGGTCTGTAGTATGAAACAGCTTTCTCCAATGGAAAATTTTTCCGATTGTTGGAACTGTTGAGGACAAGGCTTGCTTAGAGTGCCCGACACACACAGTAGGCAGTTGCATGGAAGTGGCGTTCTGATGATTTGTGGAGCTTTTATTTCGCGCAAGAAGTTGAAACTGATATGTCTATGGCAAAAGCAAAATGCTCGATCGTTCAGTCACTTCCGCTCCACTTCTGTCATTTGTGAACGTACACGGCGGTGAACGTGTCGTGTTTCAACGAAACAATGATATGGGGTCGAGACGGTGGCTGATGAGCAACCAATCTGCTGGCGTGATCTGCTCATTTGCGGGCTTCAGTCTTGTGATAGCTTGTATGGACCGTTATCTAGGTGTATGCTATATGGTAACCAAACCTATTTATCGCAAAGTGACTTCCTTCAAGAGGTTATTCAATGGACAGGAACCTCTGATTTAAACAGAACATCAACGTAATTACTACCAAAATTGAGAGTTCATAGAGGTTCGGAAGTGAAATTGGGGTCACCTTTCTTTTCATTTTCAAGTAATGGCACAAAGGGATGCTCGTTTTTAACTTTTTTTTATTATTGTTCTGCTGAATCAATTTGAACTGAATCTTTGTTCACATTAAAAGTTATTGCTTTTTACCCTTATGAAATATCCAAATCGATCTAACCAAGATTTCTGAAAGTTAAGCCAGAAATCGTCTCGTAGAGGTGTTACAGACTGCGCTAATCTGTCTTCCGGGTGACAGTGTACATAGTTGATTTGGCTGTTTACTGTTTGAAGCAGTTATTTTATCAGCATACACCTGTGTATGTTCTACACTGTGCGATCTGTTTCTTGTTTATTTTTGATCGGTTCTTTTATAGTGTAAGGGGTTGTAATTTCGACTTGTTCATTCTGTTTTACTAACACTTGTCTATACTCCATCTGGTTTGATTTCCTCTCTTTTTCTCTTCAGAACTGGTGTGACTATGATGACTCAGGTCATTGTGAAGTGAGTATCTTTAACGTGGAGAGCCGATTTGTGAAACTCAAGTAGCAATTGCTTGAAGGACATCACTTCCACATCTTGTATCCATTTCACATTGTTGAAAAAAATACATTTGTCTGCGTTTTTTAACCTGTTATCGATTTACACGGAAGTGAACGACCTTAAATGCTCCGAGCTGAGGGCATCTTTAGAAACTTTCCTCGATACTTTACACACTTCTGTTCTAAATGTTATTGCATTTTTACCCATTTAACCGTAGGTTGGCAAACTCTTGCCCAGTGAATTTCTACACGAGCCTCTTGGTCGTAATGTTCTTTTCTGTCGTCAATACTCTGTCACTGGTACAATATGTCATACAGAATCATTGCATACCTGCCTCAGTTAGAATCTCGTCGGATGATTTTTGATCACTTATGTTCACTAACCGGAAAATTTGGCATGAAATTGTATTACTATATACTTTGTTTTCAAATCACCCGCACTGTTCGTCATCTCTTATCTCGACGCAAATGGCGCCCTCGTTATAGTGTCTTACAAGCAAAGGGTGTTTATTGCCCGACTACCACTTAGCTGCGGTTACCTGTCACTGTCGAACCATTCAATCACTTTTCCAATCCTCTTTTATCACATATCTCTTTCGTGTAGCCAGTACTTGGTATGTCCCGACCGATACTGCTACCTTGGCGAGGTGGTCGGGCTTGTGTACTGTTTTGATCCGGCGGGCTATGCTGACTAGGACTCCGGTCCTTCCAGGTGCAACCTTGTCAGACAGGCCAAAGGGGAGCAGTCAGACGAAAAGCAGTTACACTCATAGGATTGTATGTCGCACTACTGACCGCTTAGGAGTGCTTAGGTAATGAGGCACGATCCTATGGGCATACAGCAGAACTATTTTTATAATTGCGGCACTGCTGTCTTCCGTATCAAGAAGAAGGGGGTTAGAAAAGGTACCCTCAAACAAAGAGCACCCCGATCGCCCACCGGTTGTCCGTGACCGCCGGCGTATTATCCAATACATTTGTAACCTCTCAAAAGCCTGATGTAGCTTCGAGTAC
>JTDE01002635.1:27827-61588 GCA_014338405.1 Paragonimus skrjabini miyazakii
CTTCCGGATAATATTTCCAGCAACGCCCTCCTATATGCAGATGACCTAAAAATCTGCATATAGGAGGGCGTTGCTGGAAATATTATCCGGAAGGTCATTTATATAGATAAGAAATAACAGAGGACCTAGCACTGACCCTTGAGGAACTCCCACAGAAATGAAAGAGGGAGATGAGAGGTCTGATCCGGTTTTAACTCTAAATGTTCTGTTGTCAAGGAAAGAAACAATCCAGCGAAGAACCTCTCCTTGAAGACCATAAGCTTCCAGTTTGTGTTTCAGGGGGCCGTGCGGGACACGGTCTTATGTAAGGGAGAATCTAATAACATTTTGAAGCGGTCCCTATAAGAACAGCTAACAATCTCCAATGGGAAGTCGTTCCAGTGATTGATAATTTTATAAAAGAAGAACTGTTGCCTAAGAAAGATCCGGGGTCGAAGCTTATAGAGCTTCTTGTCATGACCCCTTTGACTGTTATCAACTGTTGTGGCAAAGAACTGGTGCACGAGTCCTGTGCTGAATTAAAGGTGCATGAGGATTAAGTCGCCTCGGAGTTTTCGAAATTCGAGTGGATAAAGATCGAGAATTTCAAGACGAGACTCATAAGAGAAATGCCGCAAGCCAGTGACCATTTTGGTGGCTACTCGCTGGACACGCTCGATGGCGAGTATGTCCTTCATCAAGCCGGTGTATACGACTTGATTTGCGTACTCAAGCAGTGGTCTTATATTGACTCCGTAGAGCGACTGAAGAGCACGCCTGTCTATTCAAAGGAAGGCCCTTTTTGTCATCCCAATTCAATTCAACATACAAGAGCGAGAATGTCCAGCTTCTTGCGCCGATAAACCCGTGGTCCTCAGTTCAGTTCAGCTTTCAGAACGGGACGATTTCAGCCCAAAAAAAGTCCGGTTACTTTTATTAGTGAGCGTTCGTGGGCGCCCAGTGCTGCAACGACAAGAGAATAATTTCTACAGTTCAGTTCACAAGACGAGGCGGTTAGCAGCCTGGTAGTCCAGTTTCTTGCGCAGGTAGGCGATTGCTTCCCGCGCTTTGATTAAGGATCCCTTATCAAGCTTCGACTGCCTGACATCCGCAACCAACAGAAACAATGACAGACTTGTACGTAAGAAAAGGAAAAAATTAGAGGGCCAGAAAACAACTTGCATGCATGTTCGTTAATAAAATAGAGACAACCGTACTGAGATAATCACGCATATATACACATCCGTACACACTGAGTGTGAAACAACCACTAATATGCATGTGGCACTTGCAGTGATTGTCAATGAACTTATTTCTCATCACTGTTGTATTATCACATCGCTGACCATAAGTTGTGCAATTGCGCTCGAGGGATAAATTACTTGCTTTGCCTAGTTCGGTTGATATCACTATTGCGTCGATGCTAGCTCCGGGGTTGAGCCAATTCAACTACTTCATTTCTGCATTCCTGGAATCATCACAATTGGCGTCGCGGAATTCTGTAAATTTCTACGATGGTTTCTGTCCACTTGAAATTATCAATACTCATGATTCGTCAAGAGGAATCGAGGACTATTTCGAACGCTTCGAAATATGGTGTCTCACGGGCAAAGAGTTAAATGCAAAAAAGAAGGCCGCTCACTTCCTCATCGTGATTGGCAAGGATGCGTACAGCTTGGTGAAAAACTTGTCATTTCCCGATTCACCAGTTTCTCTTCCCTACAAAACCCTGAAGAAATTGCTGCTTTCACGTGTCCGACCTGTAAACTTTGAAGCAGCTGAACGAATCAAAGTTCATGCATTTGTGAAAAAAGAATATCAGGATATCAGACAGTTTATTTTAGAAATTCAGACTCAAGCTGCTCGGTGTAATTTCGAAGACCAATTACAGACTCAGCTCCGAGACCGTTTGATTGCCGGAATAAATTTGCGTGATCTACAACAGTAGCTTTTACTGCTTCCGAATTCCACTTTCCAGTCAGTTATAACACTATGCGAGCAGTATCAGGATGTCAAAGCCTTATACAACAACAACGTGAGACGATCAGAAGGTCAGCATAGGCGGCTGTCTGAAAAAGCAAATACTGGAAATTCAATTGATGATAATCGCCCTGCATCTGATTCGAATGCTGCCCGACGGTGGGATTACTGTAAGTCATGTGGTAACAAGCACTCTTGATCGACTTGTCGATTTCGTAACGCTAAGTGCCACAGATGTGGTAAAATCGGGCACATTCAATCCGTTTGCCATAGTTCAAAGTCCTCTTTCACACATTCCAGTCGTGACGATGATAACTTGAATTCTCACTTTCAACCCATTGTTCTTACTGTGATTTCTACCAGTTCTCTTGATTCTACGCACCATATAACACAGTCGTTTACTGTTAACGGTGGTCCCCAACATTCCTTCATCGTTGACACCGGTGGTATTGAGTCTTTTATTTCTGTCGCTTGCGTGAAGCGGCTGGAACTTACTGTTATCTTGAAACCCGCCAACATATCTGTTTAGGGGTATTACTGGACATGCTTTACCTATTCTTGGCGAATGTGAACTTTCACTCACAGATGTGCAGTCCGCAACTTGTTAATGTTCATTTTTTGTTATTAATTCTGGTCCGTCCATTATCGGTCTTAAGTGTATGAAGAATTTGAAGCGTTCTCTAATAGTCTGTCAAATCTTCTGAGACTGAAAGTTTAGTTTCTGAGTATGTTGCAGATTTGCAGTCAGTTACTGAAAGAGTATCTGCAATCGGCCCGGCGCGGACAAGACTTCCCGAACGTGTGAAAAAGATGTAACGTCAACACTACTGCCTGGACTTTCACTTGAACTGCGGAGGATGTGGTGATTGTCACTGAACTTATTTCTCATCACTGTTGTATTATCACATCGCTGACCATAAGTTGTACAATTGCGTTCGAGGGATAGATTACTTGCTTTGCCTAGTTCGGTTGATATCACTATTGCGTCGGTGCTAGCTCTGGGGTTGAGCTAATTCAACTACTTCATTTCTGCATTCCTGGAATCATCACATGTAACCTAGCTATATGTTGCTCTTATATGTAACTGCGACAGTTTTGTGGCGCTATTTGTGCAGTACTAAGAGAGACAATACTGCTCTTCCTGCACACTGAAAAGAGGGTTTGCACACTTCGTACTCACTAGACAGCTTACTGTCTTTGTGGAGAAAATGGGAATGTAATAACGAAGGACATGTCCAGGTACAGCTCAATCCATTTGAAACCCCCGATTACTCAATGGCGACACACGAGCACTGATACTGAAATAATCAGACGCAAATTTTTCAGCAATAAGAGGGAGAGAGTAGAACTCCATGGCCCCCATCTCCCATTGCATTCCCTGGTACGACCAAGTTTGTAGCCTTTGGAATGGAGACCTGTGCACGTCGTACTACTTATTTATTATTTTGTTGGAGAAATAATAATTCCATTCGAATAGTTTTGACGTCTTTACCTCTTTATTCCGGCTACATGTCTGAGATGGTTGCAAATCATAACGGAACACCATATGCTATTGTTGTTTTACTGCATGAATAATTAGATTGTAGAGAAACCGATCACATCAAAATTTCGTGGGCTGATGTGCTGCGTTATTAATACTGCGTAGAAACTAGTTCTGGGTTTGAGCTAAGTACATTGCCTATTACTATTACGTATTCTCAACTATCACAAGGTCTCTTTTTGCAAGGTGTTAGTTACGGTCTTTGCTGTTTGTTACTTTTAAATAGACGGAGACCGAATATAGTGGAGTACCAGTGGTGATGACATTTTTGTCAGTGGTATCTTGTCTTATGGGTTGCATTTGCCAATCAGTCATATCAAGGGGCCGTCGTGAGCTGTCCAAAAAATGAGAAAAGATTGGATTAAATAACTACAGAAAGAAAGAAAATGAAAGTTTCCTAAGGATGACAGTATCCAATTTAAAACTAAAACTGCAGTGTTGTTATACTGAAGAGTAGGAGGGTTCGGATTCCAAGGGGAAAATGTGGGCATGTAATGTAAGGTTCTAGCTGTTAATGACCGGGAGTGATAATCCCAACAGTCTATCTTTTGAGTATCCGCACGAATGATGGCAAAGTTGCATTCGTGCCTCGAACCCGTGTATCAGTCATTGGGTTGCTGGATCGCTGCCATATCCTGAAAGAATAATGTGAACCACCGAAGTTGCTGATAGGTTGATGGGTAAGTCCGTTTTCAGATTAATTATTACTAAAATAATCACACATACCGACGGCTTTTTATCATAATTTTTTCGGCGTATAATTATATGTATTTAATTGGACAGGAAGGAAATATAAACGCGTCGGTCTGCGTACTGATAATCACGTATATGTATCTATATATGACTATGTGGATATTTACAATCTGACGACTTGTAATGCCATATCCATAGGTATATACATGTATGATGTATGTTTATAGACGTTTTCTGTACTTAATACGTATGTGTCGACATATATGAACTGCGAAGCGCACTAGCGTCCATGCATATCATAATATGACTTCCGGACACGTCTTGTAACCGTGCACTTTTTCAAAACCGACGTGAGCGTGTACAACCATCCTGCATATATTCCGCGTCGTTAAACGGTCTCTTTGAACTTGATTTATAGACGACAAGCATTAATTTATTTTAACCGCCCCAATCAGCACATGTGTAAATTTACGATTCTTTGTGCGAATAACGGCTCTCACTGACTACGACCATGAAAGCTGACCTCTACAATACCACACTAAGTCAAATCACCATAACGTACGTCGTCCAATAGGAATGTGCACACGCATGGACGTCGACAGATTGGTAATAGTGTATAGAACGACTGACCTCCAAAAATTGGTGAAAGTGCGGTGTCCTGTCAGCATGCTGCAGTTGAATGGGTTCAATGAAATGTGGTATGGAAGTGTACGTGTGAAAGTACTGGATAAGGGGGAGTAGTTGGCAATGGCGTCTCGTTGAATGTGTGACGGTTATTTTCAATTTACGGAATTCACGGATTTATGATTTTCCAAATGAAATCACTAGTGACGAAGGAAGCATTGAAAAGGACATTTGTTTACTGCATGCCAGCAGTAGTGGGTCATTATAGTATAAGTATCGTGTTACGCCCGATATATTGTTTCCGCTGGAATAATGTGGCAGCTGGTTTTGTATGCCTGCATTCTAAGTGATGCGTACTCTAAGGAACCTTTTTGGAAAACCATAGGAGGCTTAACCTCTGGATCCAGTACCGTGATCCGTCCGTTTACTTCTCCATGTGGATTTTTCTGTTAATTTGAAAGCAAGACGCACATTGTACTTGACAATTTGTTACTTTAACAACGTGAAGCATTTAGAGAGAAACAACAGGAACTGTACCTTGCGTAGGGGTTTGTTAATTGCCCACAAATCTGTTCGTTAAACGTGAGGCCGATTATCCAAGAATCAGTATGCTGGAGCTTACGGTGAATGAATTTTGAACCGCATGCAACAAGAAGACCGAATAAAAATAAACAGACTGAGGAAGTTGGCGTACAGGACTCACAGGTTTATGCACAAAAGCCAGCATGAAGTGTACGAGATTAAAAAAATATAGTCGGCAGAAAGTGACTCCAGGTTCCACTGAACAAGGAGACTGTTATCCGACGCAATATCACAGTGAATGCTAACGTAACGACAGAAGTAGAAAATATATTATTTGTGAGGATACGTGCTGATTTTCATGTTTCTGCTGACGATTTTCGATCGATCGTTTGCTTGAAACGAAAGGATTACTTTCCAAGGGAAAAATTGGTCACTCGACATCTGCACACCAGTGAGTTTTATGTATTCTTGTTTGTCCGTTCATTTTAGACGATAATCACCATCCTTGGTCCTAGTGTAGGCTAGAATCAAGGAACGTCACATCTTCCGGTAAAATTTAAGATGTATGGTTTGCTGTTTTCTTCACTCTGGCTCGTTCCTGCTGCGAATGCGCACAAAAGCCAAGGAGAAACAACTCGCAAAAAGGACACGCCAAACCTAAATCTTATATGTGAACTAAGCCAGTCCGCTAAAAGAGACTGCTCGAACCACCAGAAATGTGCTTACAACAAACAGAAACCTTGCAAAAAAAGAAATCAGGCTTTATCTGAGAGGGTGTTAAGTAAAGTGAACCTGAGAAAGCATCGCTCGTTGTAAACAAGCGGATGAAAGTGCACCGTCTTAAATGGCCAACAAATTCATTCGAATGTATGGCGTATGGCAACAACAAACAAAAGTTCAAAAAGAGGGTTGAAAGCGTTCAGGTGCTTAACATACTGGTTAGTGTATTTCTCCGCATGCTATCAAGCCAAAAACGAGGAACAAGTGATTTTATGGTATGTATCTCGTTTACTATTGTTCATGTTAAATCAGACAATTTCTCAACTACCCCAAGGTGGACTCGTGAATTCAACGCAAGCATTCGAACATAAGCATCCACATTCAAAACAACGCGCAGAACCCACGTCTGATCATCAAAAGTGTCGGCGTTCAACGAACTTGCATTGCTGGCGACCCGAAAATTCTCCCGCGAAACGTTCAGCCAATTTATACTGGACACGAGACGATTTCTTCTGACACGCCCAAGTAATTCATTGCCGCCTCACTACCCTGTTTGTGAAGAAACGCCGGTATTCGTTGTTGATCTGGGCGCTTCTACAACCACCGGCCTAACTACAGCCACCAACGTGACAGAAAACACAACTGATTTTCCTTCAACATCGATCGACCAATCCGGCACATCAACACCAACCCCTCCAACACACGTCAGCAGAGTCTTCTTATTTTCCTATCCACCACTCTCGAAACGGTCGCACCAAATCACGACGGTTCTCAGCGACCTACAATCGGCACTTAGCACCAGACCATTTCAAATGACGCCGCAGACCTACAATCAGGAAATCCACCACGCAGAGTTGCCTACGGACGTTTGCGGTGAATGCAGAAGGCACCTATCTCCATCCGAGGATCAAAGCATGGACAACTGGGTTTGATATTAATAGTAATGTGAGAATCACGCTCGGATAAGCGTGATTAGTTTACACACTGAAGCGTGGTGCGCATAAATTTATACCGTACACAGACTTATTGATTCTACAGTGCTTCAGTTATGAAAATTAAGTAACACAAGTATTAGGAGAGAAAAATTCCAGTTTATGAAGATGCATTTGGGACGCTTGCCTTTAAAAAATTGTTCTCAACATCTTCATTATTCGATAAAATTGCTCAGTAGTTACATCAATTCTCGCTCCGCACGGTCAACATTAGCCCAATGGTCAAGGTCATGCAGGAAACGGGATAATTGAGGGTGGAGAAAATGGACCGTCGAAGAATTTCGCCAATATTTGATGTAGACAGTTCCGGAAAATATGTAGAAAATTACTTGGAGATGAAGAGAGATAGGAGGGTGCAAACGTTTGTGGAGAATTGAACGGTCTTCTGGGCTGGACTCCGGTATTTCCTCAAAATCGACGGAATTTCGCAGACCTTGCGAATTGTCTAACAAATACGGGATTTTGATCGTCCGGACATTATGGAATGTTAACTTGAGTTAGATTTTATTGCGGAATCAGAGATTGAAGGCGAAATCACGTGATAAACGGAAGAACGTGAAATGTTCATGTGATGAATAATGGAATACGGGATTTTCTGGCCAAAACTTTCATGCAAAACTTATAATTTTGTGTTAGTTATTAAAATATGTCACTAGTAAATGGTTGTTTTCGTATAACGATATGAGAGATTTGTCCACAGCTTTTCCTTGCATATGACTACAACCGAGTTCCGAGGTCAATTTGGTATACACGGCCGACCTATAGAACGAAAAGAATGTTTGGCAACACGGAAAGATTACCAAGTGGTTTATTGGGATAGAAAGGGGCACGGATGGTAACGCAAGATTGCATGTAATCATATGAGGCGGACAGGTTGTTGTATATATATATATAAATTTCCAAATAGTTTTAGCGTGCACAGCTTTTGCATAGTGACCAATAACTATACACAGCTGGTTATCATTGAACATGAAGTACGAGCGTGTCAGTATGATACGGTCATTTATACCGGGATGTGTATTTTGACAGCATGTGTTGACTATAGACATGTTTTTGTTCAGCTGCAAGCTTTGGACATAATTATGTGCAAGATCTGTCCTGTCGGAGTCAAAACAAGCTTCGAACTCTATATAAATACCTCCGATGGTGAAATTGATGGCTTTGATCTGTTCGAAGTGTACCTAGCGTTGTATCGTATGATACAACGCTATGTACACTACTAGGTACACATACGATACAGGGGTTCCCATTACATGTTATTGGGTCCGCATTCAAAGGTATCGTCTTCAGGCAGGCAGAGTTTTAAAATAGACATGACGCTCCTTAATATCAGCAAAGTTTCTAAGCTTCGTTTGAATTGATGCATATTCTTACTGGCTCTAATTGCATGTGGGGGTTTGTTCCAAATGTAGAATATTTCACTAGGAAAAATGTGCACAAAGGATGTACAGGATTAAGAGCTGTCAAAGTAAATTCTTTGTTCCTGATGTTGTATTTTGAGCTATGCTGAAGGCGAACCGCGAGTTTGACGATAAATTTATTGCCATAAACTAGATTATACATTAGTGCAAGGTTCAGCTTGGGACGCCGTAGCCAAAGAGGATCTAGTTCAAGCGTCTGTCAGCGTTCTCTGTTGTTCAGAGAAGAAGGATAACCCACCAAATCTTTCGTGAATGCACGTTGGAGACCTTTCAGAGCTAGTCTTAAATAATTACATAGGTGACTATATATGAACGTGCAGTACTCTAGCTGAGGTCCTACGCGCAGTTTATAAAGGTGTAGTTGAACTGTAGGAAGAAAGAACGAGTGCTTAATGTATCCAATCGTTCGTCTAGCTTTAGCTACTAGGAAAGGTATATGTTCTACGAAATTGAATGAGTTTGATTAACGTACACCCAGGCCGCGGACTGAGTTGGCAGTTGAAATACCATGACCATCCAGCTTTATAAAGTCCTCTGGCATATGACAGCCGTGTGCAACGATGGTGGATTTATTGGCTGAGAATTTCATCACCCAAGTTTGACACCAGGACTCTAATGACAGGGAGTCCTTCTGTATATTTTCCACACAAGAATTATGATCACCAGGGGAGAAAGTGTAGACAGGTTTGATGTCATAAGCGAATAGGAATAGTTTGCCATGCGTCATAACTTCACACATATCGTTTAAATATGTGATTTAGAATAGTGGTCCCAGGACGCTCCCATGAATCACTCCACTGGTGACTGACCCGAGCATTGAGCTGTTATCTCCTATTTTCGCTGTTTGCATACGGACTTTCAGGTATGAATTGAACCAGCTGAGCAATGAATTATATATATATGCCATTGTGCTCAGAAGAGGTTTATGAGGTGCACGATCAAAAGCTTTTTGCATATCCGAGAGTATAATAATAATTGCACCCCTTGAATCAACAGACTTTTTAACATGGTTAAAAAATTCCAGCTGGCACGTTATGCACAAACACTTGCTGAGGAACTCATGCTAGGAGTGGTTTATAAGGTGTTGTGATAATAAGAAGTCAGCCATGCTACGTTTTGTTATCCTTTCCAACATCCTAGAATAAACTGGAGTGCGGCTAACAGGACGATAATTGTTGATGTCTTGTCGCAAACCACCTTTGTAACGGGGCTGAATTATAGAATTTTTCCATTGGAGAGGGAAGGAGCCTAATATGAAGCAAAAGTAGAGGAATGTCATCCCCCTCCGTGTTTGAGAGCAACAGGGTGAATACCCTCTGGACCAGGAAGATAAGAAAGTAGGAGTAGCTAACTGAGAGCGAACTTTTACTGCATCAACAGTAACGTGGCTTAGGAACGTACTTGCCTTTACAGGGAGAGGTGGAGGCAATATATGTCCTTCAATGTTGAAGGAAGCAGCAAAATATGAATTGTATACCTCACAGATTGTAACAGGATCATCTACGGTAGTTTTGCTTCATAGTGTTACTATTGAGACAATGAGGTCTTTAACACAGTCCATGCGCTTCAATAATTGCATCAAATCACAGCACTTCTCTTTGCTGTTCAGCATATAGTTTCTCCATTCAGGCGGAGAATTTTGGTTCTATATTTTATGTTGTCACACTTTTTACGCATTTGCATAATAAGGGAGAAATCATGTTTCTCGACGCCGTGACTTGAGCGTTATGAGCTAACGTTGCTCCTTTTGGGTGAGAATCCCATCTTTATCGCACGCATAACTGCAATTTGATCCTTCCATGGCTAAGATGTTCATGCAAAACCTGAAGTGTTCATTAAATACTTCCGTTGCAGCACTAGAGTCAGAGATCAGAAAGAATGTGTTCCACTCCAAGGATTCCAACATAATGGTGATCATATTTCAGTCATTGAATTCTATTTGGCGGTAACATATGATGTTCAACATTTTTACGGCCTTTAGGTCAAACATGAAGTAGACCTCGTTGTGGTCATTTTTTAGAAACTGTTCCAGGACGGATATCTGTCAAGATCCATAGTGTGGTCTAGCCTGAAAGATGCCAAACGTTTTGGCGCCATCCCTTTACTTGGATACATGCGAGAAACTGCTTGGTTTGCAGAGGCTGTGAAAGAGGTTCAAGAGATATTGAGCATATTGGAGCCTCCATCAATTATTTCGTACCGTTAAGACAAAGTTGATACATAATTCAGTCCATTAATATGGCTAGTCGCGTTGTCATGGGTGGTGTTAGGTAGTCTGTAGACGCATCCAAGAGTAGTTCACAGGATTCAGTTGACACTGACAGCCACAATGAGTCATCAGTTCTATCAAGACACGGCTCATCGAGTATGGTTGCAGAATGCTACTCACTTGAGTAAATTAAACATTCACCGCCACGTCCTGTATCGTGATTTTTAAATAACATACGATAACCTATAACACTTAGTTGTGTGGTTGAAGTCTCAGGGGTAAACCAAGCTTCAGTGACCATAATAATGCAAGGACTATATAAGAAGATGAAAGGTCCAAAAATATGCACCTTATTGACTAGTGAGCGTGCATTCAAACGCAAATAATTTAATGCATTTTCCTTATTCGACGTTATTTTTAGACCTTTGAAAATGTCCAAAACAGAAGGGTTTTTGTGAGTCAGAGACTTTGGTGACGTCGCTTGGTCAGATGCGGTTATGGTGAGCGCATCGATGACTAATGGAATGTCGCCTGAGTTTGAGTCCATGACAGAACATTTTGAAACAGTGTCAGTTAGGTGTGGTTGGGCAGTGGGGATATGGGAGGTGGACTGGGCAGGGGAGGTTTGAACGGTGTGTGACGCACTAAAAAGGGTAAGGTTGAAATAGGTTGGTCATATCTATATGCACGTTGTCAGCAAAGGGATCACGGGTTGCATTTAGGTTAGCATTGATACTATGGGGGCTGTTCGTATTAAAAGGGGCGTTAAGCATGAGATGAACGACCATGGTGAAGATAGTGGGGTTCTGGTTAAGTCTTGCTTTAAAAGGTTTGTCACGTGAGAGATTGCTATTTTTGGGAAGAGGCCAAAGATTAGGGGGTGGTAATAGATACATCCTTTTATCCCTGGGTGTGGGTACGGGTTTACATGTTTATTTTTTCTCTTGTAATGCGGAGGAGATAAGCAGGAGCGACTCGTAGAATAGTGAATTGAGGAGGGTTTATTAGAGCCAGTGCTTCACTGGTGGCCGGTTGTTCGGTTTCTTTTGGATAAGTTTAAAGTTGGAATGCTGGCGTGTGTCTGACTGGTAGACGGTCTGAGTCTTACATTGTCTGATCCAGCTACGTCGTAGACAGGTTGAGATCTGGACGTCCTATTTGGTTCAATATGAGCACATTTATTCACATGCTGTTGTTTGGAAGTTGACACCTCGACAGGGGCCGCCATTTTGTAAGGCAGGTTGCTGGAACTGTCAAGATCTACCGTTAACTTGGTCAAATCGGCGAGTATGTTGTCCTCTGTTGTGTCGTTGGTGTTTCCAAGAGGAGCACTGACATGCTCAGGTGTGATACAATAGAACGAATCTACACACTCAGCTGGACTCGGTTCATTACCCTTGGACATCGTCGCACCTTGTTTGAATGCGTCCTGGGCCGCACGCCTGGAGGTGACAGTGTTGCGCAATAAGCGATTTTGACATCCCCTCTCAAGTGGCGTTCTATCCTGCATAATTCTTATCAGTTTTAGGGAGGTTTTGGACTTGATAAGGTCCTGGCATTGGATGAACTGTTTCGCAATTGTTTCACTCTGGAATTTGAATAAAAGCGAGCAGCAGATTTTTTGAGTCTTCTTACGAAGACGAATGCAGGAATATGATGTCGGATTTATTTTAGTAATCCTCGTGAGTAGCTTCTTAATGCCCTAGAGGTGAAGCTTATCTGGCACATTAAATACAACGGCATTATATGTGCAACGCATCCGTTTTGTGAATTCTGTTGTCAGCGTGTTGAGAAACATGCTTGCGCTCTTTATGTTATCCATCTTGGGAATGTGCAATCGCAGTACGACCCCCATTTTTATCTGAAGCCACCGTACGATGAAATGGTGTATATTCTCTTGCAATTCCGAGGGATAATTATACTTATCACGGACAGCAGCTACAAAGATGGTAGACAGTGTAAATTATACTTACAAACAATGGCTTCGCACAACAGGGTATCCAACAAATGGGTCCTGTTGTTAATACCAAGCCAATTAACCTCACCGCTGAATTGATTACCGAAAACGAAATCGCAGACTTTGCGCACGCATTCGACTACTGTCATCCCACGATGAAGTTTTGCAAACACTCTGGTCTAAAAATGTGGTGTACTAATGACAATCTTATCTAACCGTCCGTTCTAAGTAAGCCGGTGACTGCAGTTCCTCACGATTAGTCAAGGGGAATATCTTTCGCTTAGTATTCCCAATAATCTTTTCCTTAGATAACTCTCCTGTGAACGGAGCTGAGAAGACGCACGATAAAGGCGACCAAATGTTATTCAGTGTTGCCTCCATGCGTATCTTGCGCCCATCCATCAGAGTAATGGCCTCCTTCAAACATATTATCCGGTTATCAAGGCGATTTTTTAATCGTTTTCCATCTTCATTAGAGGACTCATTGGACTGTACGATGTGGACGGGAAAAGAACGGGAGGGATGTCTATGGAAAAATGAGCATTATATCACATGATATATTTCCCGGACTGATACACATTCGCAGGTAACATAGTGCTGAAGTAACATAAAGTGGAACAGAAATGCGGCCTGCCTGTCTACTATGTTCAGTTGTTTCATTGGGGAATACGTAAATAACCTGCTCGCATGTATCCTTGGTAACGTCGCACTCAGCGGACGATAGCAGGCGTTTGCGTCTGAAAGTTAGTAGGACTGAAGAAAACTCATTTGTTTCTCTTTCTGTATGCTGGCAACGCGGCGTAGGTGACATCCGTAAAAGTAAACTCTGATTCACGCTCTACACTCCGTTCATATTCTCGAACATCGTAAGTTATCTTCGACGACAATGAAACGCCGTAATGGAACTTATCGTTATTCTTCAAAACACAGGGTTGATACAACTTAAATTTACCGACAGAAGGCAGTGTGTTAGATAATAGAACTTTCATTGCCTTCGACTATTTCTATGTCGGCCGAGTAGCTATTGCGTACCCCAACAGCCTCGCAGGGTTGGTAACTGCGACATCGTTTGTCTTCTAAACTCAACAGTATGTTACATTTGTAATTTCAACACCGCATTGTTCACTCGTTCACGTAAGAGATTCCAATACCAACGACGTGTAATAAGTTACCATTAAACACGAACTAGATAGAACATGAAATTCACTGTAAAGTGTACAAGAAGAGAGTGACAACAAACTCGTCATTATCAGGGATAAGGACGCATTTACATGTAATACAGGAGACTGACTTCAATTTAATGCTAAAGATATGGCTGAGACCTGAAAAATACACTGATTGGATGAGGGGAAAACATGGGAGCAACAATCACGAACACACACTAAGGGTTTTCAGCATGACACATCACTCCGCTTTTCAGGAATGCAGTACGGTTTTTGTTTGTCAAAACACAATTGTCCAGGAACGCGCAAGAACTATGGCAACCGAGGTGCATGAAGAACATGCCGCGCCTCAGTCTAACTGAATTACGTTGGTTGGTGTCATCCATCGATGAACTGGTGCACTCTACGTGAGTGAGCATGGAGTATTCAACTTCTCGGTTATGCATTTGTGTAGCTGGCTGCTTCGTTCCCTTAACCAGACGTAGGGTACTCTTCATGAAGCATTCAAAACAAAAAGCCCAAAAATTGTGCAGCGGTCCGAACCGTTGCACGTCATAGCACAAGTGAACGAGACAATGCACATTATAAACCAGTTGGTCTTCCCCATACAGGTGATCAAATTGATCAACAAATTTAACAACTAGTGATCGGGCACCGTCAATTAAGGAGTGACACATACAGGGATGGGATAGAATGTAAACGGAAAGGAACAGGTTTGACAAGTTCTCCCACATGGGGTGTGGGAGGAATGAATGCACGATAACGGGACCTAAATATAATTTAAAAAACACCACTCACATTGGCTTTTAAACGTTCGAAGTTAGTAAACACACCACATTCGCGGGGGGAAGCCTTTGGGAAGGTATGAAACGGAAGTCTCTAGTTTGCAATCAACAGCCCGCTGCATACTGCTGAACATACGTAAGCCTAAACCTTCTTCTGAGAAGCACCAAATGTGGGCTAGCCGCTTTATGACACCAAGGAAAACAAGGTTCTTCGGATCAAGTGAGAAATCCAACGGCAGTTAACGTGACACGATATTTCTGATGTGATTCTGTGGATGACGTTTTTCGCGAAACGACGAATCAGTGCGAATTCTGAAGAACGCTGAAAGACACATCGTCTGCCTTCAACTGAAGCGCTGCGTAGTTCAAGCATTTTGGACACAAACGGCTGCAGATAATCATTAACGGGATCAGGATACTCACGACCGCAAAACGTGCCGATTGCAAATGGGGTGCCTATGAAAGGATGTACAATGCGGCCGAGTAAGGATCGTAACTTCGTACCAGGACAATCAAACAAGGGCACTCCATCTACGTTTACTTGCATTGTTACATGATCACTGCTGGTAAAATGTTGACGTTGGCGAACGCTCCGTAAACACTTCGGCATCCCAGTGTGTACATAACATCCGCTGGTAAGCACTGTTTTATGTACGCTACGAGGAGCTGTACGCAATGTGCGTGAATCCGGCGTCAAATCGAGAACAAAGGGTTTAGATAAAGCCAAGAGTGGTTACAAGTCGGCAAATGTCACCGGTATGGAGTAGGCTGCGAACAACCGTATGTCACGTGAAATACTGCATATTGCAGGTGATTGACTGACTGCGGCAGAGGTAATTGTTCAAAGGAAGCACCTACCACTAGAGGTGAAATTCTCAACAACACTTGATCCAGTAATAGATGTCGAACTAGAAGCAGCAGCTACAACATCTAAACCACTCGTTTTAGATTTGGGTGATATTTCTACATTATAACACGAAAAAATTAGACAATATCTAACCTGCAGGCTGCATAGGTGTCGGTTGTAGGGGGTCCTCCTTAATCAAATATGACGCATACTTCTCGTCCAACACGCGTTACCTATCTCTTTCACGTCTAATACGTCTGTAAGCAGTCCATCTTCTATACCATCGTTTTACGTAATCCAGTTCTATAACGAACGCTAATAAAAGCAATCCGTGCGGAGTACGTGTAATATATGTAATTACGCCACCGTTAATAAGGCCGGAAGAAGGAAATCGACATACTGAAATATATTCAACGCATTTACAAAGCTTTCAACGAAACTGTGGGTAACCACAGACCGCAAGCGATGCAACACAGCCTCACTTACCTTGTACGAAACAAGTGAAACTTTTATTGCGCGTTTACGGGAGGCAGGTATTAGAACAGACGTGCATAAAACGGTAGCAGTCGTGAAATCATTGGGATTAAAGTTATGAATATGATCGTGTGTATTAGACATTTTTAAAAACTCGGTTGAATACCATAAGGAGCGTGGTAACTGCCAGTCATTATCCTCATCTGCTTCGCCTATTGTGTGGCCGAGGGTCGGCCAGATGTTGGCCAACACGTTTGAGTCGGCCACGTGTATGCTGGGTTGTTTGACGACCTGTTTTGCACAACATAATTCGTTATATAAAAGAACATTTTTCGGATGGGGATGAACGTGAAAAAAATGCAAGCAGATTATAGAGAATAAAAGTATGTAAATGAAAATTATTCACAAAATTGCAACTTATGTAACCACCCAGTGAATACTTGACATCTGCGAAATGCGCACTTTTGTTTGATGCGAGCACTTACCTCATTAGTACCGATGGGAGTGCGAATACGTCCCCCATTTTTGCCGAGGAGTTGTTCTGTACACACTACCAGCGTCGCTTCGAGAGGTCTACCCATTCAATGCTTGGCGTGACGGATAGCGCGTGAGTTGACCACAGTAAACCTATATTATTTTTCACAGGTCCGCCGCATAGCGCCAACCGCTACACATCGCGGCGAGGCGGTGGAACGGGTGCATTCACAGGCCAACGGGGCATTGGTATAAAAAACGCGCGTCACCGATATTTGTGCTAATGCCCGTTTTCGATGCATTCTCACAAAAACACGGAACGTTGAAGAACAACTGTGAATATGTTACAATTACCTACGAACAAAGATATGATATCTATACTGTTGGTATTCTTTCGTTCAAAGCGTGTACATCAGTCGTAGTGAGACTAAAGAGCAATGCGAGTTTGTGGGATCGGGCTGATCGTTAGTTGTCTGGGCTGGTCAGCACCAGTTATTCACATCTCATGATTTGCTCTCTTTTGGTAAGTTGGTCAGTAGACATAGCGAAGCCGTGCGAGATAAGTCAGCGAGTGGCACCACGACCGATGTTGGTTCGACACACGCCGTTCGGCCTTGAAAGTAGCTTGCGGCGTGGTATTAACGCCCCGCTGTGGGTCCACCGGGTGGATCGTCGCCGTCTTACTTGATTTAATAATAATAATAAGAATAAGAATAATTTGATAAGAATAATATATATTTCCCAACGCATTTGTGAGAAAGACGCTCGGATGTGCGCGATCATTGTAGATAATTACATGCGGCACTAAGCAACAAATAGATATATAACAAGACAAACATGAAATCTGTTGACCAAGGAAGACGTAATCGGAGGGAAAAAAATCACAGGTTACAACGTTCAATTTACACAAAAAGAAAGATGGTAGTTTGACTGTTCCACAGCTCCAGTCAAAAATGAGATGTTACATTAATTTACCTTTTACAAGGTCAATTAAAGACGATGTTTCAAATGTTTCAAGGTCAAGCGGAGAAATACGCGCAAATTAAATTTCGAAGGATTCCGCCGTTAGTTTACGTAACTTCATTCGGAAAAATGTTAAAATAATTCAGTTTTGGCGAGTAAGGACGGGAAGTTTCAAAATCGGGTGAAGAATTGAGCAGACTGTAGCGCGAGACCTCGATGATTGCTCGAAAACGTCAAATAGTTGGAAATTTCGCTAATCGCTCGGCCAATTTGGGGTTTTGCGCGCCCATTCATTGCGAAAATTTTCCTTGTATTACGGGTGCACGTGGGAGTAAGTAAAATAGCGCAATGTCATGTCACTGTCATGTCACTGTGGGTGATTTGTTGGTGGTTGACAGAGTGTGAATGAGCTCGACTGGATCATAAGATCCAGAAGTTACGCATCCCAGCTCAGCGCTCAGTAAACGTCACCAGCCTTTGGTGGACAGCGGTGACTGCCGAGTGTCTAAAAGAATCTGACTGAACGTCGCACAAGAAACTTTTTACTTGGTTGTTGCTGAACATCGCTTTGGCTACTGGAATGTTCCACGATTATCTTGTAAAATGTGCGACTTCGTTTGACGGTTATACGTGTCGATCACTCACTATCTGAGACTGTTATTTGGATAGCAGTTTTAGATCCTGAAACATGGGCTTGCTGGCGTTCAATTTCCGATATTGAACCACACCGTTATCCTGGGTGCGCCCGTTTGACAAGGCGATGAATGATGATTCATCTCACGAGGAGTTCATTTAGGAGCTATGCGCGTCTACGTTTACGTGAAGATGAACATAAATAGCTATTATAAAGCGTGAGCAAAACGGAGTAGCAAGTTATATGTGTTTCAACTGGCTGGAGGGAGACGCATAATATTGATCTGAAAATAGGAAACTAACGAGGATTACAGGTCGATGACTGATAGCGCCCATTCCTTATGCCCTACATGTTGAATGTGATAAAAAAAAGTGGGCGGACCATTCAACAACGATTGGAACGATCGAGGTAGCCAACTTTACCGTATCTGCTTCTTCACAACTGCCTCAAGGCTACCTAAGTGAGACGATTTCCGAGCACGGATACCAAGTTATGTTACATTCTTTCCTTAACGTTTTCAGTAATCCGATAGACTTGTATTCACTGCTTTTTTACGGGCGTTGTAATTCGCACAAATACGGTTACTTTTGCATTCAGCTTGCGAACCTGGGCTTCACAGGTGATATGCCGAATGTCAACACTTGACCACGGAAACAGGGCTCATCTGTCACATCAACTGGCTCTTTTCAATGAAACCCGACGATCAGTCACCATGGATGTTGTTTGCGTAAAGCACTTCATATTAACAAAATTGTACGATCCCACATTCATTCATTCCCACTTCCTCACGCATCCTGAGAGGAATGGTCGGTGTTGAGCTGAACACTCACTAATTGAAGTCAACCTAGCACGGCCGTAACAGATGGTCTCAGTGGGCAGTGGCTGCAGACTAGGGCAGAGGGTTTAGTGACGCTGAGCGGAAGACTGGCATGACAGTCCAGTCGTAATTTTTGAGATATCTGCACGTTCTAATGTTTACACGAACAAAGAACGGAAGTAATCTGCATGTGCACTTTTCCAGCATGGCAATCCGTACATCTGGTAAAGGCACGTGAATGAATCAGGTGAACGAATGGTAGGAATGAAGGCCTTGACCGACGATGAGCACTTTTCTCCATCGGTGTATGCCGCAACTGCATCTTGTTTCGTGTTCAACGCTGTACTATTAGGCCACGCCAAACAGTAAATTTAGCTTACTGTTCAGTGCGGGTGAAGATCAGTCGCATTGTCCACAGTGTTCATGTGCAAACACGATAGTACAACAGGGGCGGTAATTCAGTGGCATGCCCACTGTCAACTCACGACCAGCGTCAGTAACCGACGGCCACGAACAGCGGGACAAATTTTCTAGACACCACGTCTTGGAAACGTGAGTATCAGTCGCTCTTGGGAAATGGTCGAACGCTATGGGGGTGAAACCCTAGCCGCGTAATAATCCGGCTGCTCACGCTGGTGTGCAACGACGTGAGTGGGAATAACCGGTGTAATTTTACTACACTGTCGTCGAGTACTTTTCACTAAGCTTTATTGCATCCTATGTACGCTCCTAAACTAAACTGAAAATCATCAACCTCAGACAATAGAGAAATGTTTACAACGAAAACGAATTTATCTTCAACGTTTCAAATGGGCTCAGTGAGTCCATCAGAAATGGAAGGTTGTATCAGGAACAATCTGCTTTCGGTTATTTCTCACCGGGCCAGTTAAATTGCGAGCCTCAACGCCACAGATGAAAGACAGACGAAGACAAAACCAACTTGGCACAACATCAAGTCAAACAACTAGGTATGAAACTTTGCCTCTGAATTGTCGAGCCGTGTCAGACAACAATGTGATTTTCTCATGCGTAGAATGAATGACCCAATCAAAAGACGTGATGGCACAACTATGAATGGACTGCGCAATGGGTTACATGATCAGGATGACTGGCTTTGGACACAGTAATTGACATCACCCAACCTCGTTAGGCAATTCACGCCCAATCACCGTTCCGCACCAAACTGTTTGACGTATTCATGCGACAATTTCAAATGTCAAATGTACCAATTGGATACTCACGTTGTTCGTCTGATGGCTATCATTCAGTGATTCAGCGACTGATATACGGGTTGGAGGCAGCGGTCCAAGGTACCCGGATCCAGTCGCTTTTCCTTGCTCAGCATCAAACAGGCGTTTGTTGAACTGAACTTCAGCCATTAAAAACGGGGTGTATCACCGCTCTTGGGGATTAAGCCAAATTCTGAGAACAGAGTAAGGCTACTTGAAGAATGGGTTCTTCGTTGAATGAGAGTCAAGTTATGCTTTGAAGCGATCTCTAGAAGCGCTGCTAACGACCTCAGAAGACTACTTCAAAGGTTAATAACCCTGTAGGAAAAGAAATGTTGCCTGAGGAAGATCCGAAGACAAAGCTTGAAAAGCTTCTTGTTGTGTTTTCGCTGGACGTCATTATTCGCTATGATAAAGAACTGTTCAGTGAGACCTACGCTAAACCAGAAGTGTGTGAGAATTAAACCACCACGAAGTCATCGAAATTCAAGTAGGTGCAGATTAAGAATTTTACGTCGGGACTCGTACGCGACATTTCTTAGGTCCGTGACCTGTTTGGTATCCACACATTGGACACGCTCAACAGCTTTATGTTGTGTAAACCCCATAAAGAGTTTGAAATGCTCACTTGTCAACACGGGGAAACGTGCGCTTAATCCACCCAAGAGCGGCAAAATCCTCTTTTGCCGCCAACTCATGGGGATGCACGAAAGATAGGTCAAACGACAACCAGATGCCCAGATCTTTCTTCAGATCGATTTTCATGATATCTACTGTGCCGAGTGCACTAAGACTCACGAAAGCATTGCCGGAGTCTCCACCAAATGACATATGTGCGCACTTATTGTCATTTAGTGAGAGGCTTCAATCGTTTGACTGACGCTTATTCGTGTCAAGATAAAATTGTGATGCGCCGGGATCGATGGCATTCCAGATATTGAGTTCACTGGAGTATAGAAGGACGTTGCTGGAAATATGTAGCAGAAGGCCATTGATGTAGATCGGAAATAACAGAGGACCTAACACTGACTCTTGAGAAACTCCCGCTGAAGTGGAAAAGAGAGATGACAGATCTGATCAGGTTTTAACTCTAAACGTTCTATTGTCGAGGGAAGAATTAATCAAATGAACAACCTTTATCTGAATACCGTAGGCTTTCAGTTTGTGTTTCAGGAGGCAGTGTAGGACACGGTCGAAAGTCTTAACAAAGTTGAGGAAGATAGCACATGAGATGGGGCTATTGTCTTCGGCCTCATTCAAGCCATTAAAATCTGCTTAATTGAAATTTCGAACTGTGGAGTTTTTTACTGGCTGTTGTAACCAGTAACGGATAAGATGAAAGATGAGCTGAGTTTGATCACCGTGCCCGAGTAGTGGCTTAATGATCACCCTGCCTGTCAGGTGGCTCTCATTAATGATCAGTGGGTCGCGCAGAGATGGAATTTGGCCAGAACGATGCCGCGTTGTGGCGCTGACATGCTGTGTCCACGCCCTCCCTCGTGTCAGTGTCGATGAGAAAGTCGACAATCCGCTGTCACACTCCTGGTGAGAAACTGATGCCCCGTTTGTTTTCGGTGCACTGAAGTCGCCCATAATAAGCGGATCAGTAACGTTCTGTAATCCTTCGAAGTTTTCTAGGTTTACAAGAAAAGTGTCGTCATCAGGAAGGTCAGATGGTGTAAAAGGATAGATAACCCCCACTAGGAGTGAGTTTCGACCACACAACGCCAGTCAAAGCCACAGAGCGTCACACTTATCAGAGAAGTGAAATCCGCCGATAAACTTGGGCGTTGGAAAAAAATGCTGAAGGAAAATTACTGAACACCAATTATTCCTCGGGTGGAGTCAGCTTGATAAACTGAATCTCCGGGAACGCTCAGTTCACTGCCAGCAAGGTCGCCTGAAGCCAGGTTTCCGTGAAAGCAAATATGTGGGGCTGTGTATGAGGAGTTAACTGTCTGACTTCCAGTAATTTGTTGGACAAACTCAGAAAGTTCGTGTACATGCACTTAAGAGCTACTTCTTAACTTAACTTCCCGAGAAAATAGAGACGTGAGTGCGTATAACGGTTTGAGAAAGAAGAAATAGAATTGGATAGGGTGGTGGCGTTGGACTGCGTATGTACTGCCGAGTGGTTCCAGTGGCTTTCCTTTGAGGCCGTAGGCACGACGTCTCCGTTTGTGCGTATGTCAACGTCCCCACATGAAGTTTAACTGGCATTTTTAGAACCTCAATTTGCGATCCCTGGACCACTGAAAAATCCCGCTTTTCCAGGGGGTGTTTGAAAGTATTCGATAACGGACAATTTGACTTCGTTTGCTGGGGTAGGGTATGAAGGGAAGCAGTGTGCGCGGTTTTATGGAGCCACCGATCAAAATGACTTGTGTGGCGGGCTAATAAAATGCTTTTTGACTTACAGGCGGTTTCATCAACAGATTCATAACGTTACGAATTCTTGGAAGAGAAAATTTTTCTCGGGGCCTCTTGGTGATTTTTGGTTCCGGTAACTCGGAAAACGGTATTTGTGCGGTGTCTTCAACACTTTTGTCCGTGCTTGGGGCGTCGGCCGTTGAGATGACGACTACGGAAACAGCGTCCGCGCTCTCCACCAATGGCACATAAGCCTGAGTGGATACTAACGGAGCAGAAACCACCACCTTAGTCTCCAATTGTAGCTTCAGGTCTGCCATAATTCGTGACTAAGTTTTAATCCGCTGCTTGTCTTTCACCCCCCTTGCCGAGTACGATAGAAATAAACGCCTTCCAGGTGATCATCAGTAAATTTAATAGCGGCTGATTGTTCTACTTCTGTCTCGGGACTCAGCATGCCTGGCAAGGTTATCAAAGGGCCGAGTGACTTTTCGATTGCTTTGGCGCGTAGCCTGCTTACGAGTACCAGATTTGTAACATCCGGTGACGCTGAAGAAGCTAAAACTAACTTATCTAGTTCGGCTGTTGAAGACGTTGTAGGGAAGCGGCCCCACAAAACAACTTTCCTTTCTCTGAGAGCTTTTTGTTTTATATTGTCTGCTGCCCACTCAGTATGTGCAGTTGACGGGGCACCTGCCATCTTAGTGACCGCAACAACAGGGAGAGCAGGCACTTTGTGTTTATTGAAGGACTGATGTTTCAACTTTATTTCGGACAGAGTCTGTCAGTACTCCTCCATCCTATTCTCCATAGAAGAAATAGAAGGACACACATTGCTAAGAAGAAGAGCTCCCTATTTACGATTACAGGTTTTAGGTGTCCCTCAAACTTTCGGGGCGTGTGCGAGACTAGCGAGTGGCAAAGCAGTGTTTTGACTTTCGTCGAACCTTCAGCACATGCAGATTAAATTTGAAGCAGAAGCAAGTGTGTTTGCTGGTGTTTGTTGGGGCCATTGCTTTGGGAGTAATACCACTTCTGGCACCGGTAGAACTGCATACTGTTTTGTACGGACATTTTGCGTCCATAACGACCGCAAATGCTCGATGTCTCGGTCTGTTGAGTCCTAGCACTGCCAGACCTAACTCGGATCATTTTCAATAGAGAAAATAATACGCAATATAAAACAGATAGAGAATCAGATTCAGTACATCCCAAAAATTTCGAATGGTAACGAATCGGTATGCTATTCCCTAACTAATGACAGTAATTGTATGCAGTCTTTTGATGCACAGGACAACAATAGAGCAAAAAAGTGAGTGGAAGATAACAGCGAACAGAATTTAATCAAATTCTCAGTTACCCGCGCGCAGCAAATCATCACTCAAGTCGTCGGGCGGTTGACCCGACAATGAAAGGTCAAAAAAAGACCACTTGCAAAAACGAATGTCAATGATACTGTAAGCTTGTTCGTTACACAACGATTGCGGTGCCCCTACCTCGCTACGAAGTTCAATCAGACAGTGAGTGGTAGACACGTATAACCGTCAAACGAAGTCGCACATTTTACAAGATAATCGTGGAACATTCCAGTAGCCAAAGCGATGTTCAGCAACAACCAAGTAAAAAGTTTCTTGTGCGACGTTCAGTCAGATTCTTTTAGACACTCGGCAGTCACCGCTGTCCACCAAAGGCTGGTGACGTTTACTGAGCGCTGAGCTGGGATGCGTAACTTCTGGATCTTATGATCCAGTCGAGCTCATTCACACTCTGTCAACCGCCATCAACTTACCCACAGTGAAATCAGGTCAGACAGCAACGATCCACCCGGTGGACCCACAGCGGGGCGTTAATACCACGCCGCAAGCTACTTTCAAGGCCGAACGGCGTGTGTCGAACCAACATCGGTCGTGGTGCCACTCGCTGACTTATCTCGCACGGCTTCGCTATGTCTACTGACCAACTTACCAAAAGAGAGCAAATCATGAGATGTGAATAACTGGTGCTGACCAGCCCAGACAACTAACGATCAGCCCGATCCCACAAACTCGCATTGCTCTTTAGTCTCACTACGACTGATGTACACGCTTTGAACGAAAGAATACCAACAGTATAGATATCATATCTTTGTTCGTAGGTAATTGTAACATATTCACAGTTGTTCTTCAACGTTCCGTGTTTTTGTGAGAATGCATCGAAAACGGGCATTAGCACAAATATCGGTGACGCGCGTTTTTTATACCAATGCCCCGTTGGGCTGAAAATATCCGCAGGTAGTAAATACCCATATAAATAGACCGCTAATATGTGAGTTTTGATATATTCTAAGTGATAACTGACAGAGATTTTAGAGAGCATGAAATGTGCCAATTTAGCTTCGAGAAATGAATTTGTTTCAATAGGTTGAAGATTTTTATCGGGGATGATAAGTTAGTGCGATGTTTCGATAAGGAAAAACGTTGGAGAACTAGCTGAAATTTGGACTTCGATTGACTTAAGAAGTTTCAGCGACAAAATATGAAGAAAGCCCACAATAATAATTTTAGAATATTTTTCTGTGAATTGTGCAATCGATAATCCATTAAACTGTCGATGACAGCTTACTTAATTGTGAGGTTTTATAATCATCACCATGTGGAACTGGGAACACCAAGTTTTTAGTGACACCGTTCGCAAGTGGATATCACAGCAGTAAGTGATTTCCAGGCATAATGTGAGCTTTAATGTGTTATCTGATTACCTTAATTACTGCTCACTCTAATCGGGCATAAGGTGATTTGGCAATATAGTATCTTGGAATTAGGTGAAATTATTAAATCACATGCACCACATAGTACGGTAAACCTCAAGGAACAATAATTGGACGCACGTCTATGCTCGACAGTCAACCCACGTGCACCTCATGGTCACAACGCCACCACATATGGCTAGACGCCAAGAAAGATGAAAATAAAGTGGAAATGATGGGATTCAGTTATTACAAGTACGTCACTATGTGCATCATTCCAAGCGGTTTACTGCAGCCTCGATGTTATCCGTCCTGCCTCAACAGACGTCTTCTTCGTGCTGTGTGTCCATGTCTAAAAGTAAGCGTTAGGTAACTTCAGAGGTGTGGTATAACTTACCATAGCCAACGACGTCCGTGACATCACTTGGTATTACTTTCACTAAGGTTCGTTTACGCGGATGAACAACACGGAACTCATCGTCTGACGTGACTGGGTCATCAGTAGTTACGGGTGCTGGATGGGGTCTTTTTTGATTGAAACATCGGAGGCAATAAATTGTTTGGGATGGATGCAACTAAAACCGAATATTTCATGAAATAACAGCGTACCTGATGAGGGGGTTTACAGATGTTCAGTGCAGAAAGGGCAGTGCGATAAATTAGCATTGTTCACATATTCTGAGTGGAAAGTTAGCCGATCACTATCGCATCGGTAACCGTTCATGTTAACGGGATCACCGCAATATCCACGGGCTTTCCTCTGTGAAGATTCCTCTCCCATCTTGACTGCTTCGCACTGCAGGACGGAACAGGGGGGGGAGTCCGCTTGTGGTAAGGCCACCTTAGCTAGCGCGATGGACCGGTACATGAAAGTTATACCGGCCTCGAAAATACGGTTGCCAGTCCTGGGATTTACACCCTGCAGCTTCGCCAATCCTTGATGCAACATTTTGTAATCCGGTTGAGATAGATTGGTAACAACGACAGTTACCTCTGGGCGAAATTGTATCCGGCAAGCCACCGTCGATAGATTTGTAAACGAACTAGAACAAATGCGTTTTCGTTAACAACAACCCACTGTATGGATAGAAATCCATTTTGAAGACGGACAGCGCGTGCATGTATGATAACCACATGGACCGGTAGAAGTTGCAATCACACGTGCCGTCACTGATGTCCACAGTGTGCTGTGCACCTCCATGGCTCACCCGAAGCTAAAAAATGATATTACACAAGGCGAAGTTACCTTGGACTAGTCTTGTCGTTTACAATGCAGTACGGAAGCACGCTTACCAAGATGCTTCAACATTAGCTGACTGGCAAACGTTGTCACCCGAGACAGTATATTCTTGATGTACACGTCGACGTTCACCACCTCACGGCGGTCACAACCACAGGTGCAATGCATCTCAAACTCCCGCATTAGTTACTCGCTTTGGGACCAACTTTTGCTGATGGCCGTGGCTAAATGATCCCGTGGATGAGTGCGCTTCTTCGGTTGCCCATTGGCATTCTCCAGACAGTTGGTTCGATTTCCGAAGTTACCAACGTCTGATCGCGCATGGATGGCCTGCTTAGGCCTTATATGAAGCCCATGGCATATTAGGTAATTCATAAAATTTGGGTCTGTGCGTCTGATTAACGCAACATCTTGGTTGAACCTTAACCATAAATGGACAAAAGTTTTCACTCACTCTTCTATGTTATCTACAGTTACAATACGATTAAACAAATAGCAACTTCTAAATGAGTTTGTCTAAAAGGAGATTATAGGGTTAACGACACCAACTTACGTGCTTCCTCACGGCATGTCGACCATGAAAATACCATAACATTATGTCGCACCCAAACACGACACGCGCTGTTCTCGTTTGGGCCGCCATTTTGTCCATCACAAACGTTCTCACAAGTAGGTGATCCTTCATCACGTTTCGTAAAGTTACAAACAAACGACGGAAGGAGGCATACTTTTCACTCTGAACATAGCCGCACATCACGGGTCTTCCATGGCCCATCCTGTCTGTAACAAGAAACTTATATAGCTTCAAGTAACAAACACAAATACGAACTGATGGAGGACCTACTTGGGGCGGTTGGTTCCAGGCGTGACATAGACGTTGACCACATCAAGAAAACGTCTGACCAACAGTACTTGCTTCTTCCTCGCGAAACATATATGCGTTTATTTATTACTATCGTTTTTGATGACACACAATACACCATTTTTCTCTGTGTGATCAAGAGTTTGGGGTAGATTTTCTGCAACATCAATGTATACAATTTAACTTACTTATTGCCGGAGGTTTCAGACGATGACGGATGTTACAAATATCTATTGTCGTTATATACTTGCCATAACCATTCGAAGCATACTGCTTTAAGTCCGCGGTTGGAGTGTTATACTTGAACAGATGCCTAGAGTCGCCCAACTCACCCGCAGTGAGACGACGATTTGTTGGGTGTGCATCGTACAGCTAGGCAGTTAGGTCGCGGTTGTGCTCTAAAGCTCTAGCAACCAACAGCGTTTTCCTCCTGGTGACGTTGAAGCGTGATTGGCAGCACGTATCACGAGAATTGTGCAATGGAAAGTGGGTGAACTCAACTTACTAAACACGTCGGAATCCGCGGTTTTCGCTACTACGTCGCTTGTACTTGGCACACCGGTACGCCATCTGCCACGTAACCTTAGTAGTACTCACACTCACATGATCATGCTTCAAGCGTCCATTGCCTGATTTCTTGCTCGAACCAAGCACGCACAAGACACTGTGGTCCTTCATATGTTTATTCAAACTTCGATTTTCCTGGAAGCCAGGAAATTCCTGATCCTCGAATAAATCTTTGAACCCCTGAAGATATTCCATCACCTAGAATCAAATTTATAAGCAATAAATCATTTGTCAACATAGGACGGTTAACTATTAGTTGAATCTACAAGACTACTTCAGATGAAAACGCGTATATTCAATCACACCTACCATTATTATTTTCAATCTCGGCGCCAAATGAAGGACAAACCAATAAACGGTAGGATAAAACAAACCTCCCAACGGTCATGATTATTTCTGTCTTGCAAAAACAGACGATTTTCCCAATCTTGAGCGATACCACAGAAATATTGCCAGATATTCATGGATCTATTATAAATTCGCTGTTTTACGACAGCTTTTACACCCTACGGATAGTTTTCATCTCAGTTGGCCTGATGAGTGCACCAGTTTAACCGCCGCGCCACAATGAGTAGGGGTTGCAGTTTTGCGCCGGACCTGTGAAAAAATGAAAATGCGGGTTTACGATGGTCAACTCACGTGTTATCCGTCATGCCAAGCGTTGAACGGGAGACCTCTCAAAGTGACGCTGGCAGCGTGCACAGAACAACTCCTCGGCGAAAATGGGGACGCATTCGCACTCCCGTTGGTACTACCGGAGCCAATACTGGCATTAAATCCAGTTGTCCATGCTTTGATCCTCGGATGGAGATAGGTGCCTTCTGCATTCACCGCAAACGTCCGTAGGCAACTCTGCGTGGTGGATTTCCTGATTGTAGGTCTGCGGCGTCATTTGAAATGGTCTGGTGCTAAGTGCCGATTGTAGGTCGCTGAGAACCGTCGTGATTTGGTGCGACCGTTTCGAGAGTGGTGGATAGGAAAATAAGAAGACTCTGCTGACGTGTGTTGGAGGGGTTGGTGTTGATGTGCCGGATTGGTCGATCGATGTTGAAGGAAAATCAGTTGTGTTTTCTGTCACGTTGGTGGCTGTAGTTAGGCCGGTGGTTGTAGAAGCGCCCAGATCAACAACGAATACCGGCGTTTCTTCACAAACAGGGTAGTGAGGCGGCAATGAATTACTTGGGCGTGTCAGAAGAAATCGTCTCGTGTCCAGTATAAATTGGCTGAACGTTTCGCGGGAGAATTTTCGGGTCGCCAGCAATGCAAGTTCGTTGAACGCCGACACTTTTGATGATCAGACGTGGGTTCTGCGCGTTGTTTTGAATGTGGATGCTTATGTTCGAATGCTTGCGTTGAATTCACGAGTCCACCTTGGGGTAGTTGAGAAATTGTCTGATTTAACATGAACAATAGTAAACGAGGTATTCACCGTACTGCCCACATAATAGGCAGTACGGTAACATTGCATGCCTAGTCGGCAACATAACCTTCACGTGAAAGTAGCAGTCGCATTTCCAGCTATCCTGGTCGGTCCCGTCGGATCCCCTGTCAATCTCGGTTACAGTTGATGGTGTCACGGTTCAGTCCACGGTTAACTCCCGGGTGGCCTGCATGTATGCCGAGAGTCTGCTTACTGTTTATTGCCCATGGCCGCGGACTTCGTGTGGTGACATTCAGTTCGAGATAACCAGAGATTGGGTGAAACGCCCGGCTGTCTGTCGTAATCTTAACTTGCCTGTTGTTCATGTTGTGCCGGAAAACACTGCCGACTCGTCCAGCAGCTTTCGACAAGCGATTGCGACTGTCGGAGTCGTGTCGCTTGATTGAGCGGTGTGTTGCCTCCGCGAAATGGTTGTCTCGGGTTCCATATGTCGGATACGGCGGAGAGTGGCTGTCACACCACTTGCTGACACGTGGATTAAACCGCTGTTGCAAGTAGTTGAAGAACGTTGGTTCCACTTGTTGAATTTCGAGCAAGGAAATGGAGAACACCGCCGTATTCCTGGTGTGTATAGCCTTGTAATATTGTTGGAGAGCAATGGGATCGGGACTCTATCAAAATGAATAAAGTGAATATGATGAGACCCACCCGTTGGTTTACGCTCTTCAGAAGGTGCATTCAACACAACAATTGCCGTACTGGAGGCAGTTCTTGAGCAATCAATGTATGGATGGCGGCGCTTTCGTCCGTTATAATCGTCCCAGTGTTTATCGGCCCTGCTTATTGAATGAAGATGCAGAGAAACCGGGCAGTGGCTTCGGTCGTCTTGCTCGCCAGCCATCCGAAGCTGTTCGGCGATCTCATCCCACGTGCGTCAATCACAACAAAGACGAACAGGTAATGGCAGTCCGAACAGTTTCGGCGCGTGGCGTCTATTCCAGTCAAGTTGGGGTAGCGCTGGCACATAGTCCGCTGCTCGGAAGACATGCGGAAGAATTGGGAAGCGCTGTTTTCGGTATCCAGAGCGGAGCGGGCGTTCTCTGATACGGACAGTTTGCTGGCAAGTTCTAATAAGTATGATGGGGAGCTTCTTCGGACCATGTGTTCGGCACACAAATTAGAAATATCCCTAGTGGACTTGTTTTTATCAAACCTATTTCTTATATAGCTGCACAGCGTGAACGGGTTGACACCCTGCACTAACCACGGCAGTATTTCCTCGACCTTCCCTCCGTTCAGACGTCGGCGACAGGGCTCCATTTGAGCGGCGATGATGTCCGCCTGGCGATTACGTATAACGTCCGCTCTAGTCACTCGGTAAAGTCCCTCAGCGCTGTGGTTGGCGTTGACGAACGACTGACGTCCCATTTGCCCATGCAACTCTGTGTGAACACTGCGGCTGGGACGTAGTGGTTGACCCTTCCTGGTGCACATGTAAACTCGTCGGCATGTCTCGCCCTTGTTTGATGTTGCGGTGTGTATGCGATAGCACGCTCCGATGACCTGCTGAATTTGACGGAGGTCGACTTCAAACAGGTTGAATGACCCGAAAAGTTTTGGGTCTGTACCCCACCCAAAATCTTGCTGGAAAATATCGGTAAAATCAACGGTAATCGACATTGAACGAGCTTCGAGAAAAGCGACGTGTTCGACATCGCGTATGCATTTATAGCGATTTAGTTACCAACTTGTCCAATGATGTGGCCAGTTTCCACCTACCAATTAATTGGCTTGAATTGCAGAACTAACAACTTCAGTTTCGTCCAGCAGACTTCGCTCAAAAGCTACCAAGAAATCACTTGGACTTCTTGTGACGTTACCCGCAAAGGTCAGCACGGGGGAAGTACTGGACAAGAAGGTTCAGTTAAAAAAAGTCATGCAAATTTAGAAGAAGTCTCACTAGATCGCTCATTGCAGGAGCGGCAGAAGCGCTCCCAGATTGACAAAACAAGGTCACACATCAAGGCTGACCCCAAACTTCAAGCCAACGTGAAGGTCCTTATTCCCATTCTTAAGAAGGGACCAGCGCCTCCGAATGGTTCAGCCCATGTGCCTGCACCCACACCAAAGACGACTGCCCTCATCCCCTTGGATGGTCAAGCATCTTTGGGGCTGCAGGGGTCTGAACCAGTAGCCCCAAAGAGGTCACAGAGCAGCAGTCCTGCTCTAAACCCCCAACCTTCAGACTTCCAAAAAGTTCTACCCAAACTTGCTTTATTCCTAAACTTTACAGCCCAATGAGTCTCCTTGGATCACCTCCAGTTTCTAGAAAGGCTCACACTTGGCTCATTCCAGCCGCTTTCCCATCTGCCGGGTCACGGTCATTTCTTTATGGGCTTTCTTCTAACCAGAAATCGCACCTAAATTTTCGGGGGTGCAAAACTGCAAACCACCATACAGTACTTCAAGAAGTAAAGTCGGTCTACAAGCCATCAAACCTGAGCAACCAGAAACGGAAGAAGCGTCCGGCAGAAACGGTCACATATGCTCAGGCGGTGAATAAACATCCGCAACCCTCCAAGAAGGCTCAAGAAACTCTGACGCCGTCTACACAGTCCCTCTCGCTACCAGGACTGCTTTCTCAAACTCTCCCTTGCGTTCCTCAGTCTTTTTTGCACCCAATCAAACGAGGAGGTAGCCCTCAGGTGCGTGTACACTAACTGTCTGAGTCTTTTAAACAAACTACCTGAAATCAGATAGTTGGTGCACGACACTTGTCCTAATATTCTCGCTTTAGCGGAAACCTAGCTTTCCGCAGACATCAGTGATAACGAACTGCATGTTCCTGGATACTCACTGTACCGAACAGACTCTTCCCGTGGACGCATGGGAGGCTGTGCTGTCATTCTAAACCAGAAGTTGCCAGTACCAACCAGAGAAGTGTGACGGACTCTGGTTTAAACTCCAGCTTCTTTGTCGTGACACGCTCCTTGTCGGTGTTATTTATCGATCGCCGTCGTGCGGCGCATCTGATGACGAGGCCACTCTTGCCGCCATAGACTATCTCTCGTCTACACAGCGTTTCTCCCATCTTCTCATTACGGGTGACTTTAACGCACCCAAACTTAACTATGTAGCTGCTTCTCATAAGGACTCTGACTACGGATTTTCGAAATCCCTAGCAATGTTGATCCATGAAAAAGCCTGGACAAAACATGTCGCGCAACCTACACGGTACCGTCCAGGACAGACACCCTCTTTGCTTTATCTTGTTATTACAAATGAGGCTCATTTGGTAGATAGAGTGGTCATCAACCCACCGCTTGGTCATAGTGACCACATGTTGCTTGCTTTCAATTTTATCTGTTATTGGTTCCAAAACACCGTAACAAAGACTTCTTTCAGAAGCTTCCAAAAAGCTAACTTTGACGCACTGAAGACATTCTTAAGTACATTCAAATTCGTGTCTAATTCAGCGAACACCAACTATATATCTTTTAAAGATGCCATTCACTAAACTTATGAGGCATTTGTTCCTCATAAACTGGGAAAGACCTCATCTCGCTCACCGCTTCCGCGGAACATACGTCGTCTTCTTGATTTACGTTCCCGTCTATTCTCTAAGCCGAAACTAACGGGCAAGCCGGAGGATCTAGAAGCCTTTCGCTCTGTACGAAACAGACGCAGGCGGGAAATCCGTCAACATGTTAAAAAGGTACAGACAAGAATCCTACCGGTAGCTCGGGAGAATAAAAATTTTCTCTTCAAATACATGCGTCGTCAGAGAGAAAAACGAGGCCCTCAGCGCTTTCTCTGCGGCTACCCGACTGGGAAACCTCCTCCAACCCTCAGGTGGCTACTGAGATTTTCAGAGAATACTATTCAGCAGTCTACAATGTGGCTCCGGAAACCAGGCATCCGATTCTCCCGAGGAGAAATTTCCAATACCCACCCCTAACAGCTGAATTCTTTGTGCTCGACGTTCAGGATCTCTTGCTTAAGATCAACCCCTATAGTGCAATGGGACCAGACGGGATCCATCCTCGGATCACGAAAGAAGCGGCTCTTGGTTTGGCGGTGCCCCTCCATGGTCTAAACAGACACTTCGGACCAGCACTCTTCCGGATGCATAGAAAGAGGCCATTGTCACACCTATATTAAAGGCAGGAGATCGTCATTCCCCTGTGAGTTATCGGCTGATCAGCCTCACCAGCATCCCATGCAAGGTAATGGAGCGCCTGTTAAAACGCGCCATCCTTAAGCATTTCTTCCCGAATAATCTTTTCTCTTCTACTCAGCATGGCTTACTTCCCGACCGGTCATGCATAACCAATATGCTTATCTTCATGAATAGCCTGACAGACGCCAAAGACAATGGCCATATTTCGGATGCCATCTTTTTCGATTTTGCCAAGGTATTCGATCGTGTCCCACACGGTCCACTTGTACATAAGCTAGAAACCTATGGGATCCAAGGAGAGGTTCTTAGCTGAATTACATCCTTTCTTGATAACATAACTTTTAGGGTAAAGACCAGATCGGTCCGTTCCTCTCCTTCTCCGATCTCCGATGGAGTTCCTCAAGGATCCGTGC
>JTDE01002636.1:3182-17311 GCA_014338405.1 Paragonimus skrjabini miyazakii
GTCGACGAATCATTTTTACGTCCAGAATTGTGATGTTCGTTTATTTCTTTCTTTCGGATTGACTAGGTTCTATCCGTGTTGTTCACCGCACTGCAGTTAGTAGCGGGAATGATATACATAGGGACGCCTTATCCATACTCATGAATAAATTCGTGCAGAGCTTCTTACACTAGAAAAGCTGATTTAGATCCATCGCGAATTGGAACTTTTGCCTATCTGTCCTCATCACCATCATAACAGTAGACTAATCGATCACTGATTCATGACGATTATGTCAAGTGAATATGGGGAGAAAAGAGGTGACCTTAGTCTGGAGGCAAACGGTTGGGGATGGTTGAAGTCATCTGTCCGAACTCAGATATTCGATGTTAAAACGTCTAACGAACAACGAGCATAAGGTGGCAACTACGCGTCACTGAGGTTTTTGTGATCCCCACTTCCATACTTCGTTTTGCATTTACGGTTCGCAGCCGGTTTTGTTATACAGGGATAAAATTCCCACCACTGAACCCCATTAGCCATCATCTTCCCTATCATTTCCAGTTACAACAGTGAAGTCACAATGAGTCACAATGAAGTCATTGTTGAAGATGAGCATGATCTACAGTGGTTACTTTACTAACTGCCGTTCTTTCCTGTCATACCGGTTCATTATTTAATCATCTCTCTGAATTTTCACACCGGTTAAATAGGTATGTAGCTTCTGTTTCTTGGTTATTCTCTTGTAAGTCAGCGACAACCTGAGGCTCCGTTTTACGTGGCAGTTAAATATAAACGAGAGCCATCGATGTGTTGCTGTCTATAATGCTGAGTTGTTCACGAGTCACGTCATTCAGCAATTGTTTCTATACGAGTTTTCAACAGAGACCTAAATTAATGCAGGTATTGAAATGATGCTAAAACTATGCACTAGGTACTGTGGTTAGTGACACTGCCAAAAGGTGGTAGATTCTAACTCATTTGTGAGTTAGTTTTCTCATTTATCTCAGATTCAATGGAGACCGTGGATTGGTGCCAATGTTAGGAGCACTAATTGGAACTGTGCAGAAACCCAGTCTACCTCAAGATCCTAGATGATATTCTAATTTTATGATGTATGGTAAGGTAAGTAGTATGTGTTTAAGGGTCGGAACTACAACCACAAAACCGGCCGTGTACTTCCGGCGAATTCTAGCAATTAATCACATGCTACTTACCTTACCATACCTTATAAAATCATAATACTGTCTAGGATCTTAGGGTAGACTGAATTTTTGCATAATTCCATTTAATGGTCCTAACATCAGCGCTGGACTACAGACCTCATTGAATCGGATAAATGCCAAAATTAACTCATGACGTTATTATTATCATTACGCTTTTCAACATTGCAATTAACAGCAGTAAATCGGTGGTGGACGCGGGCACTCAAGTAACGTACAGCTACGAAACAGACCTTAATTCACAGATAAACGTGTAGTGTCGTATTCAACTTGATTTTACAAACCTCATATTGACATTGAGCATTCTACGTCGTGATGACCATACTTTGCGTACAAACATGCTGAGTTCTGAGTTAATTTACCACGGTTTACATAAAACAACTAGTCCTTGCGGCTCCCTAATCAAGTTCTCGTGCCTCGCAGACAAAATCATTCAACAACAATAGGTAGTCCACTAAGCTAACTTTACACCATTTAGTCCAATATCATCAGCTGAAGACTACATCGACCATGACAACCCAGACTCCTGAGACGAATTGTCGAGGATTCGTTTTTCCCTATCCGTTCATTTTCACATATGTGTACATGTGGTTATAAAACCCTGTTCGTTGGTGATGTAACTGTTTGAGGCCAACGGTCTTCACACTCTTAAAAATACCCGTTGGCGTAGTTTTTGCAGATCAGACAATGACTAGTGATGTTATTCGTTTGATGACCGTTTCAGGTGTTAGTTTTATAGGTCGCTGTTTGTGAAACTTTATTAATAAGTCTTAGGATACCTATGGTAATGGCTGAATAATGCGTCCATGTCTCACATAACCTTCGAGCCCCCCTTTTTTTGAATTACTGCTGAGTTCACTGCTGACTGTGCGAGCAGGGTGAGGATTTATGGACAGCTCTCTTGGGCGTTCATCACTTCTAATAGTTCTTCAGAGATATCCGATCTCTCCGTTCCTATTCAGTTTTGTTATTGACGACATTGTGAAAGAAGCACTTGAGAAACCTCGCGAACTTGGTGTCGAGATTCTTCCTGATGGTTGGTCGACACGGAGTATGTGGATGATATTTTCACATCCTCTTCCTAAGTTGACCAACTGATCACGCTGCACAGTGTACGGTGGTTGGATCGCACACTCTGCATGTCGGCTGACTTTTCCAGGCATTTTCTACCGAGACCGCCAACAGTTGGTTGAAACCGCGAGGTGTTGAAGCCACAAAGTGGGCACGAAATATGAATGCCTTGATTAGTCCATTGAGTAAAATAGGTAGGTGTCGCCCTAGTGGGTGGGTGCTCGCTAGTTAGAGACGCTGTCTGATATGGCGGTGTGTCGCAGTCAATGGCGTACCTGCATTCATACTATGAGATCGAATTATGGTGTACCAAATCCCAAACGTATTAATTATGGTACAGTAAACACGGCCGTCTCGTCGCACTGAAAGAACAGCAGACGTGTCTGTCCATAACTGACGCATACGTGTTAAGCGATTTTTCGTCAACCGTTCGAACATGTTAATCTGTGTTCGAAAGCGGTTGTGACGACTTTTCAGCTCGTCTCTGTTTGACACGTTAAAAGTGTTTAGTGTCCTTCGTCTCACTGAGTGACCTTTTCTCAATGTTCCATTGTGGCTTCAGGTAACCCATACATCTTATTGTACATGGTAGTGACTGTAGGGCAAGGCCTTTCGCAATCTTTGTACATGTCTCTGCCTCATAAATGCTATTTATAATTCGAGTCTGGGCTGTAGTTTAATATGCAGAGATGATTTTTCAAGTTGCTGATGCCATTATGGTGGGATTTTAATGGTTTGTATTTCTTTTTGTTGATACGTTATTACTTCATATGTAATCGTTACGACTTTAGCACAACAAAACTGAGTAATTCTATCACAATACATGCACAGTTTGCCTTTTGTAAAATGAGGTGAGTCTTGTATTTTGCGTTTTGGATGCTAATCTAAGGGATCACTTTTTGCTCCCTGAAATTCGATCGAAAACAGTTCAGAGTTGAACTCTCGATTGCTTTTCTCGTACTAACCACTCAATTTTTCGAATCCACTACAACTTTGTTCTTATCTTAAATAAACAATGACAGGTCGCCCTTATGATTGCAACAGTTTTGGGTCTGATTTCCTTCTGTGCAACTTATTCATGTTTTTGTTGTTGCGTATTTTGTGTCCCCTAGCTATAGGAAACGATGAGAAGAGAATGTATGGCGTCCAGTTTCATCCTGAAGTAGATCTTACTCCATGCGGTCAGCGAATCTGGAAAAATTTTCTATTTGGGATCTGTGAACTCAAAGGTGATTACCAGATGAAAGATCGGATTGAAGAGTGTATGGAAAATATTCAGAAACGTGTCGGTCAGAACAAAGTGTTGGTACGTCTGGGAATTTTCTCAACATGTACGCGATGTGTCTCATAAAGCAAACAAATGGAAAACTATACTTGGCTTATCCTAGGTTCCTTATTGGTAATGGATTTTTAATAGTAACGAGGCCCATTGTTGGTTTCGCGGTTAAAAGTTGGAATCGTGACCTCCTTGTCTTCTTTGTTTAATCTTTGCATTTTGACAATGTTTACTTCACATGCACCCATTACGCTGCATGGTATTCGATTTTTCGAAGTTTAAAGGTCGAACGGAATTCTCAGCCGACAACAGTATCAGATAACATGGTTTACTTAATGTGGAGGTCCACTGAATCCCCTCAGTTTTACTCTCAGCCTTACTGACCGGTGATTTTCTTCAGTTGATGACATGTTAGTAAATACTAACCCACTGTTTGAATTCATTGAGTTTTATTTTGCTGTAGACGCTTCGGATTTTTCTTTGCCATATAACTACGTAACCCATCCATTGGCAATAGTTTGACAAGTTGTCGAGTTTTCAACTGGGACAGGGGCATAGGTTCCCAAGGTCGATCATCGTGTTCCGGGTTAATCCATTGTTTACTCAGTAGATACCTGGAATTCTGATTCTAGTGTCTATGAACGAACTTCATTAAAGCGATCAGCTCGTTTATGGCTTTTGTAGTATGAGTCGGTTCAATCTGACAATCCATACTGAGTTGTAACCATATATACTAAGCTGTATCAACAAACAGATTCAACTTCCTTCGTATGCACTATGCCTTCTCACTTCTTCCAGGTGTTGCTCAGTGGTGGTGTTGACTCCACAGTATGCGCAGCCTTGTTAGCTCGAACGATCCATCCTTCGCAAATTATTGCCGTACATATCGACAACGGATTCATGAGGAAAAATGAATCTACTGCAGTTGTCGAATCCCTCAAGGTTCTTGGCATTCAAGGTACGCATAACCTAGCTTGGCTGTTTTGATTTCAGTTTATTTGTTCTGTTGTAGTGCACTTGGTCAATGCCCGGTTGCGTTTCCAGTCAGGTATGACAACTTTTCAAGTCCAAGTTAAGACGGAATCTGTTGCTCCGGCCACTATTCTGCCATCAAAAGGTCAGTCGGATTCAGCTGCAAGCCCCTCTGGGCCAGATGTAGGTGAGCAGAAGACTGCACCGTCGGAGAATATTTCCGATGGAAAGTCAAAGACAACTAGCGTTGTTTCACAGCCCGACTCTGCCTTGTCTGCCGGTGTGCGCAGACAGCCACACTTAAGTGGGGGTGGCTTGACCACCTTTATGGAGGTTCGCAATATCCCCATCGGTCCGCTTAATTCGTCCACAACCAACCCGGAAGAGAAACGGCGTATTATTGGTGATATGTTTGTACGTGTTGCTCAAGAGACCTGGAGCGAATTGAAGTTGGATCCCGAGGCGTTGCTGCTCTGTCAAGGTGAGCCCACATAATAATACTCACTTGTAATGTTATGTGACGTATGATAATTCAAAGTTATCATGGAGCCTCCGCGGTGTTTATAAAGAATATGCCAACCACTCACAGCCCTTCTACAGGGGCTTCTCAGTGAACTTAATTGAGCATGCATGGGAGGAATCGGCAAGTTTCAAACCTAATCATGAGTGCATTGATGACATTTTTTCACTTCATGGCGGATATCAAAGCCTCATCACTTGCTCTCAGCCGGCTGTGTGGGTATTTTTGGAAATGACGTCTGTTTTTGGTCTAAACACTTATTTGGGTGTTCTGTGATATCGGCATCCTAATGGTGAAATTTCTGCTAACCATTTGATTTTGTTGAAATTTTTGCATGCTAGCGCTGAAGACAGAGTGAGTTTTTAAGTACAGTCATCTCGGTTATTTTCCACTTTACGTGGCGTTTTTGGGAGATGTCCAAGCTTTCCTCCTCTATCTAATAGTATACTAACCGATGTACTAGGAGAGGTATTAAAACTCTAGGGTTTTAAATAATTTAACCGCTTCACGGAAACATTGTGCAGATCGCATGTTAACTCGCATAACTACTATTGCTGGTCTGTTTTGAATATACTCTACCTCTTCATGGCGCAACGTTTTGTTGCGAGATTGGGTTTTCTTCTGTCCTACTTAGTCCATCGTAGGCTTGAGGCTACGAGCTGTGTCCCTCATCTGAATTGTTAATTCTTGTCAGTAGTTGGCATTGTTGATGAGTTGCCCGCAAGGACAGCGTAGACAAGTGTGCACTTCATCCTTCTATTTTGTTTGAAAATCTGACCAGATCGCTCGAAAGCTGCACACACGCTCTCAGTGTTTCACAACCATTTCTTCCGCGGGTTAGCTGATATATGTGCAGAGTAAGTGAGCAGCGTAGTCTGTAAACGTGCTTTTGAGAGCGTCTCCCTACTGATTACCGAGACAGAAATATACGGTGCACATCAGTTAGGCCGTCTACTCCGTACACCACTGGCGCGTCTGCCACACTGTACCTTGTTGACTACAGACGCTGCGGCTGGACATGACCAAGCGGTGACATTTACTTGGTGCTATTGTCATTTATTTTGAAGATATGTGGTGTTATCGTGATGTGCTCTGTTGTGGGGTGTTATTTCCGAACAATTTCTGATGATCTTCGATGGTCGTCCTGTTTATAATGTAATATGAGCAGCGTAATATGAGCAGCGTCATTAGTCATTATTTTCAGATTTTTATGTATCAGTCATACTAGTAACGTCCTATGCACATTATAACAACTGGCTGTTTAAATTGCAGCGCAGTTTTTAAATTCAGACTTATCCTTTCCACTCTGTTCAAAGAGGAATGCTATACTCAGGTTTCCGTTTTGTTAAAGCCCATCAAGATTGTCACTCCGGCTCACCTATTTTATGAGACGCTCGTGTTGACACCTGCGCTATTAACCTCACATTAGTTACCATCAAATTACTCCATCTGAACGCTCAGTGATGTTCGCATGTGGGTAATGCCCACCTATTGTCATTTAACGAGACGCTTGAAAGTTATGTACACAACAAATAGGAATATTACAATATGTCTACCTCGTTCATTCTTGTTAGTCGTGCACACCCTCGTTGGTTGTGTAGAAGAGGATTGTGGTAATAAGAACAGCAATTAAACGCACGATTACCTCATTATAAGTGCTTGCTGTAGTGTTGCGTAATCACAACCGGAAGCTGTTGGCGTTCACGGAAGCAATGCTGATCGTGCACTGTCGATCACTTCCGGCTCACAAGGGGTAATGACGTAGTCTGTAGGTTTGGACTTGATTTTGTTAGTATTCACCATTTTTTGTTGTTCTTGTCGCCTCTTAATCATTTATTATTATTATTACTATTATTGTTATTATTAACCTTTTTGGTAACGTTTTTTCAAGGATATTCCACGTCACTGTTGAGGCGAACAGCGGCCCAAACTCAAGACTGTTGTGAAGATGTTTCAGTGCAGCTAACCAAACGAATGATACTATTTTTCCTTTCTGCCCGGATTATCCTGTTTCCAGTTGTTAATTACACCTGCCTAAGAGTTGTTTTAATTTTTTTAGCCCGGCGTAGATTTAGGAGCACACATGCTGGAACCTGTTGATAATGGTATCCGAACATAAGGAACGGAAGTTGTTTTCTGCATTTGATCCTCCGGCTATTTACAACATATAACTTCAAACTAATAGTCCAATTGGGTATAAAAATCGATCAGTAGAAAGATTACGGGCTGCATGTTTGCCAACAGTTACCCAACCGTTGTTCCAAATCGTTAGTTCGGTTGATTGCAGGCCAGGGGAGGTTAAGTATTCGCACAAACTTTCTCCGAGGTTACGTAATCGGACAATAATAGCCCCAGCGACGGTCGACATACAGAATCACACCGTCCTCGGTCTAGTTCTAAGTACCTGGTGGATGATCTGAGAAGCAGCGGCCAAGTCAGGATAGTAGCACTTAAAGCTGCCTTACTCACTACTGTTAACCACTCGGCATGATGTTCACGCAATCCGTTAAACGATCCCGTTGCAGTTTAATCGTTGTATGATGCCCTCACTGAAAAACAGATAAGTATACAGAAAAGTTGGTTGCAAAAGATGGAGGTTTGCCTTTGAGTTGTAATGTTGGGGATGAACGGAGCATCACATAAGTAGACCGCGAATGTGTGCTTTCTTGTGGTGACTTATGCTTTTGAATTTTCTTTGAAAAAGATTTTAATGTGTACACACTTTCTATTCACCAGGACAGTTTAGGTTTCAGCTCGGTAGTCTGCAGCACTTTTTGACTAAAACCTGTCCCTCAAGCATTCTGTAGAAGCACTTTTTGTCGAAGACTGTCTTGGCTTGTAAAGTGTCACTGGTACGGATCTTTAACATCCTTCCCACCATGAGGCTTTGCTTTCTACTTACTGGAACTAAATAGCCATTGTGGACCTGTTGCCAATTCCTTTTCTGCTTCCTCTACGCTCCGTTGGATCTAGCCATCTTCTCTCCGTATTATGCCGACGTTCAAAAAATTTGCGTGCTGGTTGCTCTCTGGTTCTTTGGTGATTTTAATGTTGCTGTAGTGTGCAGTTACTGCCAACGGAACGATGTTGACATTGTCACCCCCCATTGATGACGCAAAATGTATCATCTACGCAGCGTCTGTCAGAGGTCAAACTCACAGTGTTAACTTCCGGTCTGCCTTTTAAAACATCAGCTGAGGCAGTTCTCGGAGGTGAGCTGATTGCCATTCATATTGATGTACACGTCAAAGTCCACACGATCGTTTCTCGGCAAACCACCCAATACACCTTCATGTTGAGATAATTTCCGGCATACTTTCAGAATGTTTTCTATTTTGGTGTCCCGCTGTCTGCTAGCGTGACAGCTGATTACAACGACTGTCAGGTTGGTTTGATTACTTTTCAAAATTCATCAGCAGTATTTTTGATACTGACCGTTGTGGATAGGTTGAGATTAAAATCAGTTCCTTGTTTTAGCCCTCTCTCAACTACCTTCGAAGTTATTTTAATACTGTCAGGTCCTTGGATGAGCAGTGCCCATTGAAGTGATGAAATCAGCAAAGTATAAAACAGGACTTGTTTTCCATGTTTACTCGTCAGGTTATTTAATCGGTTGGCCACTTTTCTTGCTCGCCGTGGCAACCGTTTTCAAACTTCCTGCATTATAACGAGCTCGAATATCAAGCACAGAAAACAGGTTTTTTGTCTCTCTGTTGCTCTTATGGCTTCGGTGAGTGTTTTTGGATTCATAATATCCATAACACTGTAGCAGGAAAACCGAAGTACAGCTACATGTAATGTTCTCTTCTCCCAAGTCGTTTGAATACGTAGCAAGTTGACCGAATACGAGTTGACTACAGTTGGCCCGTGCGCTGCTGTAAATAGTAGCAACTATCCGTTTTAATATAGTTGGTTCTTCGACGTCGGCTCATTTGGGTCTGGGCAGCCTTGCGATATCCTGCTTGCGGACTGTTATACTCCGTGTAACAAACACCGTGGGCTGTACTAGCTTATGACGAATTTTTTGAATCTTCGTAAACTTACGGAATTAGAGGTTATATTGTTGTTTTAACGGTATTTCGTATACGGAGACTCGCAACAAAGTTTCAGTCATCGTCAGCATTCATCTGAGACCACTTTGTGTTATCAGCAGACTAAAAAGTTATTGACATTTAGGTAATTATTCGCCTAGTTCTAATTATTATTCTTGTGTTCAGATATGAAACAATAGACAAATTGCTCCCTTAGAAATTCTTTGACTGTTCGCCTTAAACGCTTATAAATTTCTGCTTTTAAAACTTTAAAAAAAATTCTTCCCGAACGTTTTCGCGTTAATCAATGGGATTCCCACAATAATTCAACTTTTTCCGGTAGTAATAAACTATTCATATAGTGATGTTAGTGATTACCGCTGTTTGTTTTTTCGCTTAACCAAGGAGTATTTTTTAAAAATTGTTTGCTGTTATTTCTTATCATTTCCGTCAACAACATTGGTTACCATTTTCCTGCTTGTTTGTGTGTTTCTCAGAATGACGTCGTTTATTTCTCAGCGTCCAAATGACCTAACGATAATCACCTTCGATTTTCGGGATCATAATGTTAATTACGCGTGAAATTCAAAATTGGACATTCTTAGAACGAGATTTAATCGCAGATTATTTAAGAAACTTTATATGGTATGAGTACGAGTAAAATCTCAAGTGCGTGCCAGAAAACCACAGAAAAAATGTGAATGTAGATGAAGTCGATCGTTAGCAAGCATACACTATAGTGGCTTCATAAATATAATTACGGAAACAACTCCTATTTATAGTCCTCGCATTTGTACAGTACATATATAAGAGAACCTCATGCCATTTCTACGGATGAGGTTAGAAATATTACATTTAATTATAGGTCGTTCTTATTGGAGCACATACTTGAATTCCGATCATGCATTGGTATTTTGCCGGTTTGTTCTTACTTATGCTGGGAGCTATTCTATCGACCGCAATGCCTAGCTGTTGTGGAATTGGCTATGGCGTCAGTAAAGCATAAGTATCAGACCAACCTAGAAAACAGGCTAAGCTGTTCTCACCCCGAAGATCCCAATAGGTGTTGGACCTATGCTTCACAGGCCATCCATGAGACGAGCACTGTAGTATGTGGCACGGTAATTCGTGGGATGAGAAAAATTGGATCCCGGGGAAATTTCTGGAGTTATTAGATATCAGACGGAACATTCTTTCTGGCAATTCACATAACACATCTAGGAGAGATATATGTAGGAAACTGAAGCGTAGCCTAGTCGCTGATCGTGAGGTTTGGTTAATGGAGAAAGTTAAAGAAATCAAACCGCTTTTGCTTCAGGGTACCTCGCAAGACTCTTCAGGTGTATCCTTTATATTGATGCAAGACGTCTGCTAGTCACTGAAACTTTAAGCGAAGCAGATGGCACACTCATCTACAATAAATCCAGAAGTTTAGAGCGGTGGGCCAAACGCCTTGAGGGTCAGTTTAGCTGACCTCCTGCTTTTACTAGATTGCCGGTATAAACTTGTAGTAAAGCTCCCTGGCAGATTTACGGTAATCCACAAAACTAACATCCACAACTGTATTTCGGTTCCAAAACGTATTAGGGATGCTGGCCAAGATGATCTGGTGTTGACGCTTTTCGTAGATGGTGGGAAGGTGTTAGTAGAGGTCTTCACTCAGTTGTTTCAACTCGTGGGGATGACAGAGAACATTGCTTTGTGTTGGGGTTACACGATAATAGTTCCTATATTCAAGAAAGGAATCCGGTGCCCTTGCGAGAACCATAAGAGAGTTGACTTGGTCACAGTCATTACTAAGGTTCTTGCATCCGTTGTACTTCGTCGATTCGCTACAGCTCGGAAGACAGACATCAGAGAAAAACGGGCGAGTATTCGTCCTGGGTGGGAACGTATAAGTTACATTTTTACTCTGCCAAGTTCTGGATCAGCGTCATGTATACTGCCGACCAAGAATCGCCTTATTTATCGACTACGGTGAACTGTCTGACAGCTTCAGCACCTGGAGCGACCATCGTCAAGCCTGTCCACTTTCACCATTTTTGTTCAATTTCGTCATGGACGAAATGATGCTGGTGTGGACCTCCTACCTGGTGAAAGGCTGACTGATCTTGAATATGCTGACGACAAGGTGTTGTTGTTTGACAACTTTCAAGCAGCACAAACTACGCTGAACGCTATTTCGTGTTCTGCTGAGAACTTAGGAACGCGCCTTGCAACCTCAAAATGCAAAATGCTTCTGCAAGATTAGTGTTCATTATGTAGATTTAATGTTAGATAATGAAGTCATGGAGGTTGTTGACCGGTTTGTATATCTGGGAAGCTGCATCGGAGGCGTAGGGAATGGAATAGAGGCGCGTATCTGTAAGGCTAGAGCAGTGTTCGCTAATCTGAGGCACCGATGGAGACAGAGAGATATCTCTCTGAATCTTAAGGGTCGCGTATATCAGACAACAGTGAGGGCTGTATTACTTTGCGGTAGCAAAACCTGGCCCCTCAGAGTGGAAGACGTGAGCCGTCTTCAGGTATTTGACCACCGATGTCTGCGTTCAATCGCCGGTATCGGGTGGCACCAGCGAGTAAGCAACGAGGAGGTTAGAGGGCGGGTTATTGTTATTGATTATCGGGTGTGTTTTTTTAGTCAGTTCTCACTGTTGGACAAACTTAGATGGTTAGGTCACGCAATGAGGATGCCGGCTAGTCGTCTCCTGGATCCGCGGCCGATTAGCGTTAGGTGCGTGGTGAATAGACGATGAGCTGCCGTGGAAAAATGAAATGGTTCATGAAGGGCTTGGTCACTGTATATCACGTTCGTCTCCCAGGCTGGAGCCCTCGCGACCCACAGAGTTGGGGGCTGGAGACAGTAGATGAGATCGCAGCTAGTCTAGCTCAGTAGAGTGAATGTTGTCATTATCAGGCCCAGCTGTCTCCGAAGTAAGTGCTCTTAATGATACGGGAAAGTGAAAGCTGTAAGGAAGCAGTCTTGCTGATGGCGCCTTATTTTCACTTATAGCTCGGTTGTTTGTTTGCAAGGTGTAGACACGTTGATGCTGAAAGTTTGAATGTAGACGTGACTATTTTTAATAGTTAGTTCACCTCCCTTCTTTCTGTTTTTTCTTCATCGTCTGGACCTGCTTCTTCTCCGTTGTTGTTTGGCTGTTAAGTATTAGTGTGAACCACTGATGTTTTGCTGTCAATGGTGATGACCGCGGTAACATATCGAAATTGAACCATGTTTAACAGCAGTTCACAAGAAAGTCTGGTGGTAGATTAAGAGATATCTGTGATTCTTTTGTTATTTCGAAGTTCTGCATCCCTTATTCATATGAGGTTCATTAGAGGAGTGAAATGTATCAGATTCTTCAGTTTGTAATGCACCAGGCACTCTGGATTCACCGTTTCAAGGGACCTTTTAACAATTTTCTATCACAGTAAGAAGGAGTATGAAGCGACGTTATATCTTCTGGCTATAAACGTTAATTGAAAATAGATGTAAACCGATCACGTAATTTAGCTGCGAATGTCACCTAAATATCTAGACTACGTATATTTTGTGATAATGTATAGCACACTGTATACACGAAACATTCTAGTTGTATAGGCACATTGCATGAGGGGCTGTTGATTATCATCAAAAGCTTCTGGTTTAGTGAACTCCGATCATCTTGGAATTTATTTTGAATAGGGTCCATTGACTTTCACTAGGAAATTAAATAGAGCGTGATAGTGGCTGATTTTGTGTGCAAAGGTGAGTGGCAGAAATTGGACTAGACAGTTAATAGGTTTTGTCAAGACGATACGTCAAAATGTCTTGTTTTATCGGCAACTAAGTGAGTAATCCGGTATGTTGACTTCTGTCGATATACATAACGACGTTGTTCCTTAGAAAGTTGTAAATGTGTGGTACCCAAATAGTTCGGGTTTACACGGGTTTCTGAACAGGCTGTAAACAGCTTGGAGATACGCAACGGTAGATGTTTGTTTCACTGGTCATTGGCTATCTTTTTAAGTCTGCTGTAAGTCATTGAATTCAGGACGCCGGGTGTTTATCACATCCTTACATACAAAAATCAAGATTTTTGACTGCTGTTGTCTGGGTTTCGATCCGCACCCTAAACTGCCGTACGATAGCAGCCGTCGTACCGTACGTTTTTACTTTTCACAATCCATCCTTGCGTCAACCGTTCTTGTACGTTTTCTGCCGTGCTATTTTCACTGGATTGATCTGTTATGCAATTCTTTCTGCGCAAGGTGCAAGGTTATCATCATCGTAAAGTACTTACAATAATTGTACGCGTATATCAAACTGATCAGTAATTTTTTAGTTTTTTATGGAATAGTTTAGAGTTTTTCTTTCTTTGGAATTATTTTACTCACGATTTTCTTGAATACCGTTACTCTATTTGGCAGGTACTTTGCGGCCCGATTTGATCGAATCAGCTTCACATCAAGTCAGCTTACGAGCCGATGCGATAAAAACACACCATAACACAACTGCTCTTGTTCAGCATCTTCAGAAGGAGGTGAGTTTTGAAAAAATGGTATCAAGCTTTGTGATAGTTATTGTTGTGCTGATTCGACTACTCCAGGTTTGATCGCCCACTAACACCCGGCGGTCTACTTTTTTCATCTAAATTGTGTTACTCACAAACTTCGCAAGTAGTGTGTGAATGAAACTACTTTAACGTTTGTGATTCCTAACTGGAACGACTAACACACCAACAAACCTGCACGTACACATTTTACTTCGTTGTTCCTGTACCAGTGATTACAAAACGGAGTGTAATATATATACCTGACCAACCTAACAGCGAATCATTTTGAGTATTATTCTTATTCGCCTTCCTATTATGCACTTATGAGTTCATAGATTGTTGAACGTAGATCACTGCATGGCATGTGCTTTCCTGTCTCTATGTTGGTCTGGGAAGAGTTGTGTAAAACCGTCTGTAAATATAGCGGAAAAGAGGATGAGAAGATATAAAGGGAAGCGTCAATATAACTACTGACCCTCAACCATATCAGCAGCGAACCTTGAAACACACTGCAATAACATG
>JTDE01002636.1:37093-64024 GCA_014338405.1 Paragonimus skrjabini miyazakii
CTGAATGTCCGTGGTTCAAGTCCCGGTAGTGGCGATGATATGCACTACTGACGAGCTCTAATGAGAGCGAAACTCGAGTTTAGTGCTTCTTTTCGAAAGGGGCCGACTGGAAAGTCTATGGGAATGCGACAGCTGCGATCAGTTGTGGGTGATGTTCAAGTTAATATTTTTAAAGTCTTTCAAAATCTTTCTCGTCGGCGTTGTGCTGAGAGCGGCAAACTACTTTTCCAGGATTGCTGTGCTTACCTACATTTAATGTTAGATAGTGAAATCATGGAGATTGTTGACCGGTTTGTATATGTGCGAAGTTGCATCAGCGGTCTCGACGGGTGTGTGGGGAATGAAACGAAAGCGCGTATCTCTAAGGGTAGGGCGTTATTAGCTAATCTAGTACTGTTGTCTCTAGTGCATACGACCTCAAGATATCCCAACTGATTGCAAAAGATTCAGCAACGAGGCACGACAAAAGTCCATTGTATGTTGTCAAAGGGCATTATATATGAAAACACAGTAACTGACTTCAGCAGCTTGGCTTCGGCCTTGACCAACGATTGTGTTGATCACTTCATGACGGGTTCCAGGGTTGTTGTTATCACAGTCCTTTCATGCTTATGTCCCGTCGATGCACTTGTTTGGCGTTTCAGTGAGCGCCGTGTTGCGCGTTACAACTGACATCATTTTGTATGATGCCGTTCCTGACGGGTACACTTCTGGTGGCAGTGTGGTATCTCTCTGAAAATTGAGGGTCTTGTATATAAGGCGACAGTGAGGACTGTGTTACTTTACGACATCAATACTTGGCCGCCTAGAGTAGAAGACGTGAACTATCTTTGGGCATTTGACTACCGATGTCCATGTTTGGCCTTTCGTATCGGGTAGCACCAGCGAGTTAGCAACGAGGAGGTTAGGATTTGGGTGTTTGATAATAATTGTCAAGTGAATTTTTTTATTCAGTCCTCACTTTTGAACAGACTTAGATGGTTAGGCCATGTACTCAGGATGCCAGCTAGTCATCTATCACATCGCCCACTCTCCCGACGCTGTGGCCGACGGGCGTTAGGTGCGTGATGAACAGATAATGAGGGCGCATATAAAGGAATTCGTTAACCACGAGGTTAGTCACTGTAGATCGGGTTGTTCTCTCGGACTGGAGCCCTCGCGACTCACGCAGTCGGTGGGTAGAGACAGTAGGTAAGATGGCAGTTAATCGGGCTCAGTGGTGTGAACGTTGTCGTCGTTTGGCCGAGTTGTCTGCGAGGTAAGTGCACTTAATGACGTGGGGTAATGAAAGCTGCAAAGAAGCTATCTTGCTGATGACGACTTACGTTCACTTAACACTCAGTTGCTTGTTTTGAAAGGTGTAGGTCCCTTAATGCTGAATGTATGAATATAGGACTGGCTATTTTTAATAGTTAGTTCCCTTCGCCCTTCTTTTTTCTCTGTCTGTGCAAAGTTTGCTTTATTCCATCGTTTCTATGGCAGTTAAGCATCTATGAGGACCACTGATGTATTGTTATCTATGTTGTTGTTGATGATGATGATGGTGATAAGAGCGGTGAGTAAAGCTCCTTAGTTAAGCTAACAATCGGAAGTGTGTATTCTTTTTAAAACTAAGTTCGAGTCATGTCAAGATGTCATGCCCTGGTGCTCCTCACCCTAATAGTAACAGTTACAACGCAAGTCTTTGCGCGCCCATAATTACCTGATTTGATTCTTTCGCTAGGTGGTGTGGTTTACATGTTGAGTTGTCCCGACACTGACTAGAATATTCATCAATGTGAATTCACTAATGTTGCACAGGTCTAAAGGAGCTGTTCGACAAAGAGCAGTCATCTCTGAGGTTGTTTACTACTCTCTAAACGTGATTTTTTCTATCCAACATGATGGATTGTTGTTTAGCTGCTTATCCTCCGAATCGTTTTGCTGAAGTGCTTCGAGGTTGAACACATCTCCGGTTTCCATACAACAGTGGATTAGGTTGCGTGTGGACTGGGTGAATTCGAGCTGCGCACGTCTAAATAGGGACATTTACGGTAACCGGGACTCGAACGAGTAACCATACCGTTGGTGGTCAGCTAGCTACCACGCAATCTACATGTAATCTTGCGGTGCACAGTTGAATTGGTTGTTTACAAAGAACAGTGTAACGCCAGTTATGTCACGTTTTACTGAAGGGGTGGATTGGTTGTTTTGTCAGACAATTCATCAATTAATCGTTAGTTCCCATTCGAAAAGCATTTTAGACAAAGCTGTATGCAAATATCCACATACAGTGGATAACTGTTTTTCGGGAAAGTAAGATTTCATGGATGGCAATTGCTTTTGACAAATTTCCGTATTCAGTTTGCACAGCTATGTGGAATCTCATGACGATTAAGGAGTTATTGATTAAATTATTGACAAATCTGTTTTACTGGACAAATCGCAAGTGTGACTTCGCTGTGGTTGTGAACGTGAACCGGGTTGACCGTAGATAATCGATACAAATCTGATCGGTCCAGTTCGAACGAGATCAAAATACCTCACGTGCTGGGTAACTGTGTTCGGCGATGACAGTCTCAGTTCTTTAGCTAACCTGAATTAATGCTTACAGTGACAGTGTTTGAAAGACATGGAAGAATTTCTCCCGCTTTGTACTACAAATGTTACATAAGTGAAATTCTAATTTTTGCCGATGAATGTTCTTTCCCTTACTTTCACAGTACACTGAGCCCCATTATACCTAATGAGGTAGCCATCATCGATTGTCTACTCTTAGGCATTCTTGTCTCCAAATATAAGGTCGGAACTTTGTGATTGTCTGTTGGTTGTTAACCAACGTGGAGCGGGCGTTATTTCCAAATCTCTAGTTTCCCAACGATTGCCACAAACGGAAATTAATGGGAACCTTATTTCTCAGAGTCGGAAATACGCTCTGCTAATTTACTGGAGGATGAAAAAGTAGTTTATCAGAAGATCGGATGGATATGAGCTGTCCAGAGGCTTCGTTGACGTTCACAGTAACACGAAAGCACCAGAATGACCAAACTGTAGTATGAAGATAAAGAACGTATTTTTGCGCACATATTCCAGAAGTTACTATTTATTCGGCACACACTAACGTCGGCATTGAACTGCATTTATCCTGCGCCTCAATCGCCTGTTTCATTAGGCAATAGTGTGTTAGTCCTTCTTATCAGTGTTACAAACACAACCGATCTGTCTGTCCTCCGCATAACACACCGGCGCAGTTGAATTTGCTGTGACGTATTTATTGACAGGACTGATCGCTATCTGTATCACCGTATAGTGACGTATAGTGTATAGTGTATGTGACGCTAGTATAAGCAGTGTCAAGAAACGGTCTGTCCATTTTTGCATATTCGTAAGGTTCGTCTTCATCTTTGACAGTCGACACCTAGTCTACTCCGTCAGGTCGTTTGAGATTCCTTCCCGTAATGGCAAACCGAACCTGGTGTGCTTTAGTTGGACGATGCCGATTTGAATTAGGTAAACCATGAGAACAGTCAATGGGACAGATCAATAATCCGGTTGTTTTGGTGAGCATATCATTTTTTAAGTGAGGTAGTGTCGTTCGTTTTGGGTGAAATGTCATAGCAAAACTTGTAGTATTGCTAGCCTTATCAGCTATGTCAAATAATTTGTTTGTTATCGAGTTGATAATTACTTGTTTTTGGTTGATACTTCTACTTGGTTTTTTTATTACCCGCTGGATCCACCACAGATCACTTTTGTTCTGTTGCTTACTAATGTCAATGGATTTCTCAGAATAGTCGAATACATGCATCGAACGCACGGTACATTCTGACCCCATCCCACCGACCTAAGTCGATTAGCCCGCTTCGTTTGTGTTGTTGATCACAACGAGATCATGCCTGTTATTTGTCCGATCAATTTGTTCTTTGCCTACTGTTTTGATTACTGCTCTCCGAGTCGCAATGGTTTGAATATCCATTCTGAGAAAATATGTTTTGCTGTTTATACTTCACCATTCTCCGTCCATTTATGATCAAAGGGTGACCGCCGGACATACAGCTACGCGTGTGCCCTCTCGAGTTCCTCATCTCCCGACTGGGATGCTCTTTCATTCTTGGCGCACCTGATCCCACGCGTCTGTCACAATATCAACCGGTAAGTTTTTCAACGTTCCGGTCACGCGCTCTTGTCCATTGGTTTCGGACGTTTGCACAATTTTTACTATAGGGCACTTTTAGCAGACTTGTTCTTCCTCTCACACCTTGTGTTATCGTGTTACTTCTAGGTAAGTCGTTGGTTCACAACTTTTTCGAACCTTTCACTCAGTCAGTCCCTCAAGGGCAACGTCATTTCCCTCAGATTTAGTATGCATTACATGAACACCGAAATCATGACAGTGACAACTAAACTGCACTGGAACGTGTAGTGCTGATTTGCACCAACAACCTGTCAAGGGTAAACGTGTCGTTGGATATGCATGAACTCAGTCGTAAGAGTAACCGAAATTATGCATCACCGCTCGCTTATGTGTGCGTGGTCCAGCTCTCCAGTAGATGTAAGCTAAAGTGTGCGAGTTGCGCGTAAGTTTACGTTTGTGCTCGCGGCAACTCATTGAGGATGTAGCTGAGCGGCATTTGTGTGATTTTCCGGACCGGTATTTCTGTAAACGGAAAGGGCACGTAAGTGAATGTTAATCGGCTGCCCGTCGAAGGACAGTATTCTTTGCACCTCTTAGTTCCAATTTGGTCAGATTGTTAAAAACATTTTGCCAGTCACTTACTGTTGTCCTTGCCTTGTAACTGGCTATCAAAAACACCCTAAACCGCTTGGCGCTTGAGCTATCCGATGTGGTTTGTGATTTTCACCGTTTTTAAGTACTGCGCACTTATTCAACACTGATAGCGACCTGTGCCTGCACTCGTTGCGACTGGTGATAGCTTGGGTCTGGTCGAAAGTTTTGTTCAACTTGGAAAGTATGTCACAACTGGTGGTAATGTTAAAAACCAGATATGCTTTTGTATTGTTAAAACTTGGTTTGCAGTTGCTAATCTGTTATACCTGTTGCGACCATCAGACATTCGTTCGCTGTTAAACACCTTGGTGTGCAGTACAACTCTACCCTACCCTCTATCCTACAACTATCCTACGGTGGTGAAACCTGATTACCATATGCCAATGAAGCTTATCGACTATCCGTTTTTGACAATCGTATATGCAGAACATTGCTCATGTTTCGTGGCAGCGCCGTACACCGGCAATGACAAATCCAGGGGTATGTATTAAACACAGATTACCTCTATTCTGTCAAAGACATTTCACTTCATCTACTAAAACGATTTGGACTCGTCTTAGATATGTTTAATATTACGCGTTGATCATGTCACGCATTGTTTACACTTTTGGAATACGGCTGAAGTAGAAAGCTCACTGGGCGTATTAGGTGGCTGATGTCAAGTTTGGTCACTGTCGGCGGTACTGAGCTTCCCGTTTTGAGTGCAAAAGTTGATGTGTTGTTCACCGCAGGCCATAGGCATTTATGGAATTCTCTAGTATCGTGCTCGTCTCCTTGGATTAAAAGTGACAAAACCTTAACAAAAGCTTGAAAATAGTGTATAGGTCGAATGATATTTCGAAACCATGGAACAATAACAAGCAATCCCAGGCTCTGTCCCGTTGCAGTTTTCCATTTACTTTCCACATATCGTAGCCTTAAATTCTCCCGTCTTCTCTTGGAAAACAGTTTCATTGACATCCAGAAACACTCACAAGGTCTCGCTCCGTTCATTATATCTTCTCTAGTTTTGTGTATCTCACACCATATTCCATTTCAACAACATATCCTATCCCCTTACAAACGAGTCGAAGATTCGTCCATCACCTATTGAGTGCAGTATTCCCTCGCGTATTACTACCCAATATTGATTAGACATCGTTCTTTTTTGTCATACTCTGTTTTTCGAGTTTCGCATAGCGTGACCCGTTAACGGGTTTGGAAGTCGTACGTTTGAGTTATAACATATTTCAAAAAGATAACAACACTTTGCCAAATATAGTCACTTGGTCCCAGCATCTCTGCAACTTGTATAGTGTGATTGTACGACCCTACAGGCTTGGTCTTTGGATTGATTAGATGTGCTCAGCATTACAAGTACACAAACAGACTGACCTTATCGCTGAATGTAAAAAAGGTGCTCTTCAGTCTAAGTTACTAGGTTTCAGGTCACGTTTATTGCTGTTGGGGAATTCCAATGTTAACTGCATGGCGCGGAATATCATACAGGTGCATAAATTGCTAAATCCTTGAGATGCGTGGTTGATTGGAAATGGTTCTGTGTTCTGTTTTAGTGGAAAATATGGGTCGGGGGGCACTTCGTAACGCAGTGTATTTTCATTTATGCCTGCTGTTACGAATGAGCAGCTATCAGTTGTGACGCGATGATTCAGAGGAACAACGTCTTTTTGTCATTTCTATGGTCTAATCCACAACTTTGTCTTATCTTCCGTACAGCACTGATAAAATAGAGACATTAAATTGATTTGAGAAAAAAAGATACTTTTGGCATACTCTTTGAAGATATATTTGATTGCTTATTGTGATATAGATTTATTTTCACGAATCTGATCTCTCCACTCAGAGATTGCTTCTGTGATGGATGGGCTTAGTGTACGACCGATGAAGTCGTTTTAGAATGTTAACTTTACAAACGTTTCTTTTATGATTTTTTTTACCTCTGTGATTCTTGTTTGGTTTAATTTCTCCCCTCCGTAGCGTTGTATACGTATTTGGATCACAAGTAACTCATCCAGTGAACGATATCACAGTCACCTATCTTCGTGAACCAGTCATCGAGACGTTGCGTGAAGTTGACGACCGTGTGACCACAGTCCTCCGGTGTACGCGCGCACTAGACAAAGTTAGTCAACTCCCGGTGGTCCTGCTTCCAATCCACTTCGATCGCGACCTGAGTCAAGTGGTGGCTTTGCCTTCAGTTCTACGGTCAGTCGTGCTACGACCTATTATCACGTCTGATTTTATGACCGGGCTGGCAGCCATTCCAGGAGTTCACATACCTGAGGAGGTAAGTTTTGTACCTTGGGTTTTACAGTTAATCATTGTACGACTTTGCGATTGTTTTGTGTGATAAAGCCTGAGCGACGAACTGGACCCGGCGTAAATTGGGTGATCGGCGTGTGCTGTTCTATTGACGTTATAAAAGTGTTGCGGAAATGTCGGTCCACAGATAGTTGTCATCGGACTTAACGTTTTTCACCGCGGTGTTTTGATGCTCGTACATATCTGATCTTGTGAACTAATATTTCGCTCATCGTCACCGTGGTTTATTGAACCATCTCGTCGTCCAGACGAAATTCATGAATACTCGAAACGGTTCAAAACAACACTGTGCTATTAACAATGTTACTATAAACCATGTCTCGCATACGCAGCGCAATTATTGCATACATTTTGTTACATCACCATGTTGATCCCACTTCTGAGGGCTACAGTCACGTTGACCAAAAGCGTGTGCAGAGATCATTCGAGCATTTAGTGTAGATCTTTCATTTTCTTTGATTTGTAGTTATGTTTCCTGCCGATATGATGTTAGGAGAACCATATGCAATAACTATGGCTCACCTATCACTATTAATTTATATTAGCTTGATAGATGGACTGAACATTTAGAGGAACAGTTCAGCATCGATGATCCGGGTTGAAGGATACGTTCGCTTAGACTCACCCGACATTATCATACTGTTTGTTTAAACAGTATACTGAAAAGCATCCAATCAGTGGACTATTGACAGTGGCTAAACTTGATGCATAGGAAGACTAATTGGTTACTACCGAGTTTAATTTCGGGTTATGAATCTGGGTCTTCTGTGTGCATAATACCTGTTACCTTTTTTCACTTAGTTTTATTGTTGTACGATTGACATGGGTTTACGCATGCGAGATTGACCTGTTGCGTTGCCTGCTATAGACCCTGAACTGTTAGTAGAAATATGTGGATCCAGTACTAAAGCTGTCAACATTGGTTTATCACTCCCGCCTCCCAAGGCCAGTGGTCCGTCTTGCGCATTTCTCTCGCTGTTTATTATTATTATTATTATTATTATTATTATTATTATTATTATTATTATTATTGATCGTGATGATGTTATGCGTGCTGGTGTTTATATTCACATTCTACCCTTCGTCTTGAGGCCAGTTTGACAAGCTAGTTTGCTTTTTTTGCTACAAGTTTGTCACGTGTTTGTCGCGTTTGGTCACCTTAACAAGTCTTTCTCTGTCGCTAACAGATCGTTCTACAAATGTGTAAAGCAGCGCAAGGTGTTCCCGGCATTTCTCGCGTCCTGTACGACCTCACTTGCAAACCTCCGGCTACGATTGAATGGGAATGATTTTTCGACGTCAGCTTTTTCGAGACTACTTGTCCCGTTCAACGTCAGCCACAGACCGTGTTCAATATGGACTTTCTGTCTAAAAGGCCTCCTCATTCAGTTCAGTCGATCACGGACTGTCTGTACCCTTTCTACTTCTCCTTCGCCGCTTTATTCCTATTCATTTATCTGGCGATGAAAAGTCTGTTTTGTTGATATGTCCATTCTTCTGTCTGCCTATCATTTCTCGGATTACATTCACTAGACTTGTGTTGATACTGCTGGTTGTTTACATAAATCACTTGCCCTGTCAGTTTGACCATGGTGATTTTCTAGCCAGATTTATTCGCATGTACGAGCTCAATCCGATATCCAGTATCTCTATCAGGCTGTGATCAACCTGTCATTGAGTAAAGTCCGGTTTTTCAGTGGATCGAATTGCACATGGGTAGACGTGTGTTTGACTCTAGCTGTCTTGTATTTGGACTAAACATCGACGTTTTTTACGGTGAGCATATAAAGCGACATTCTGAATTCGGGAATCGGAGATGGAAGGTCTTAAATAAAAGGAAGGCTGGCACAACTAGCACATCGTTTTGTATATCAACTGAGACAGTAGGGCCTCTGTCTACACATCTGTGTGGCTTATGTTGACAATATCTGCCTGCCGTCCGGACCTTGACGCAACGTGACGGCCTTCGCATCTCGATGACTTATTGGACTGAACTGGACGGTGTGACGATCACACCGACAAAGTCACTCAAAAGATAAAGATCTGACAAACCACAGTCCCTTGGTCCTCCATGATGAGAATTGGAAGAAGACAGGCATGTTTCGCCGGAAAAAGTACAAGTTTTGGTGCACTGCCATTCACTCGCTGTCTTGCAATACAGCTTCTGAGCGAAATGTTTTGGTTGAGAACTCTGATCTTCCTCCTGTCTAGGTCTAGGCCTTTTGACAGTATGTCAACCCACACACAACCATGAATACTCAATAATTACAACACAGTTAATTCCATACTGCATCGGTCGTCTGGCAATATAAACCGGGTCACCCTATTTACTGCATACAGCAGGGCGAATGGGCGAAAATATGCTGCTGCTGATCCCTCCCCCACTGTCCTATCAAATTTAGCTGTCAGGCCCCTCTCGACCTCCATTTCTGATAGTTACTCCACAGGTCCCACAACAGATATAGCTAATCATAGTAACACTGTGTCGGTAAGTTCTCATATCTTGCCATTCAGTTTCATACCTCCCTTATCCCTTGCTTAGACCTAGAATGCGAAGTAATATAGGTGCTTTCAACGTTCGCATTCTGAAACAGATAGGTCAATAGGCCGTTCTCACACGTACGTTAGACTCATTGCATGTCGATGTCTGCTGTATCTCGTAGACTAGAATCCAGTCAACGTATGGAACTAACAGCACCCGCGTTGTCTATCCAATACTGGTTATACAATTCGAGTGATTCCACGGCCGCCGTTACAAGTCAGGCTGGAGTAGGTATAATTCTCAGCACGACGGCAGCATTGATGGGTTGGGTTCCTGTTAACACTATACTTTGTGCCGTTTGCTCGGCAGGTTCAGATAGGACCAGCTGTAGACGCAAAACCTTCGGAAATGTTTTCGTTTTGTTTGCTTACGCTCCTACAGACTGTAGTGACGCCGGCGTCGAGGACGCCTTTTATTCGGCTCTGGCAGCTCTCTTACGGACGACACATGGTTCGGATGTAGTCGTTCTGGCCGGATATGTAAATGCACAGATCGACCGCCTTGATGAGGCCGAGTCTCGTTTAGGTGACAGGTTTGGGATAGCATCACACCACTCAGATGATGGTGGGCGGTTGTTGCAAATGTGCGTTGAGCATAAGCTATTTTTAGCCAGCAGTTGTGTCAGGCATCGTGTACGTCATTGTTAAACTTGGTATGCTCCTTCTCCTAGTCAGGTCTGATCTCAGATAAATCACAGCTGTTTTAGGTAATGGGGCCTTATTCAGGACTGTCGTTCTTATTGAACTCAAATAATTGATACGTTGTTTTGTTCTCACTTTTGCTGGACAACGACCTCATCCACAGTGAGGACTGGCTGTTGAGAAACTGGCGATGCTGTCAGTAGAGCATAAGTATCAAACTAACTTTGAAAACAGGCATAGTATTTCTCACCCCGGAGTTTCCTATAAGTGCTGGACTCAAATCTCAGGCAGTTTGTTAAGTAGGTACTGCATCATGCGGCACGAGGGTACATGGGTTGAACAGACATTAGATCTCGGAGAAATCTCTGGAGTAGTTAGATGCCAGACGGAACATTTCTTCTGACAATTCATATGACGAATTTAGGAGAGATATCCGTAGGAAGCTGGAGCGTAGCCTTTTTGCCGATGGTGAGGTTTGGCTAATGGAGAAAGTTAAAGAACTGGAGGGCGCTTTCGTTCCAGAAGACACCAAATGATTTCAAGTTTATCCGGCTAGTGGCCCCAGGCGACCGTTTACCGGGGAAACTTTACGCGAGGCAGATGACACTCATCTGTAATAAGTCTGGAATGCTAGAATACTTACCTGCGATCTGGGGACCTACATTGCTAGGCTCCTGCTTGCAATGTGCTGGCGCGTCCAATTTACCCTGTAGTAGCCTGGTAAGCAGAGATCCGTTAATGTTCTCCGGCTGTCGGTCTTTTCGGGGCTGTCTACACAGGTGACATAGTATCGGCAATTTTCGAAATGTGTGGGCTCGCCAGTATAAATGTTGTCTTTGTTGTATCAGTTTATACGGACGACGACGAGCGTTCCTGTATGCTAAGATCGCTCGGTCCCTGTTCTCATGTTCAAGAGTGAAGCTAGGAGCTCTTACGCCATGTACAATGGGATTGATTTGAGCACAGTCATCACTGCAGCTCTGAAGGCAAGTATTAGCGAAGAGGCAGTGTTTCGTCCTGGATGAAAGTGTTCTGTTCAAACCCCTGCTCTTCATCAGTTCCTTGGGCACCTTCACATGTTACTGGTCAACAGATACTATTTCTGTTGATCGTAAACGTGCGTTTGATTCGGTGGGTCGATGTACACTTTTAAAGTCGCTGAAACACTGAAACGCTTTGTCCCCACACCTCAATGGTGGTTAGAATTCACGGTAAACTGTTTAACAGTTTCTATCAACTGCTGGAAACAGACGGATCTTGATAATGCTGATGAGAGGATGTTTGTCGGGGAAGTTGCCAGTTTCCTGAAAACATTGTGTCCAGAAGTAGCAAAGTTCACTTGTGAGTGACCTTTACCTTTGCCATGGTCGTGCACTGCTCCGGTCTTCACAGTCGACCTAAACCCTCATGACAACTGTTGTTGTCATCCCGACTACACACCTAGACTGTACTGTCTAGACTTTCGTCTGGTTCATTCCCTTTGACCTTGCCTGTTGCTAATCGCAAACTCTATAAATACGAACGTGTTTATGACCATGTTGTCTTCGGGCTGCGCGACATAAAGAAGCTCTGTTTGAAGGCCAGTCTTTTTCTCTGTGTTCATGTGGTAGCCTCGGGTGGATGGGTTGGGTGGGAAGAGACTAACTGACCGCGCATAGTCCGTATTCGTTGTTCATTAACGTTATTCGTCGTGCTATTATCTGCCGTTTCATTGATCGTTATTCCGTTTACGCGCTCGTAGGCCGTACGAACTAGTCACAACAATGTTTGACAATTCTCAAGCAGCACAGCTAGTGCTAGACGCTACTTTGCGTTCTGCTGAATGCTTCTTAATTCGCCTTGCAACATTGAAATGCAGTGTTTCTGCGAGACTACTGTGATCGCTCAGGTTTAATGTCAGTCTGTGAAAGCATGGAGGTTGCTGTCAAGTTTGAGTGAATTGGAATTTGCGTCAGCGTCGGAGGTTTAAAGAATGAAAATGAAGCTGGTGTCTCTAAGGTTAGGGCCATATCCACGCATCTGGTGACGAAAAGGCTCCTCTGTGAAGCGTAAGAATGAGGTACATAAAGCGGCTGAGGGCTGGTTCTATATTTACGTTTCTAAATCTGGCTGCTCCGGGTACAAGATATGAACCGTCTTCAACTGTTTGATCACTACTGCTTCAGTTCGATCACTCGCATCGGGCGGCACCAACAAGTAAGCAGCGAAGAGGTTAAGCGGGTTTTTAGTGATGATTGCCAAACAGGTTTCTTTGGTCGGTCTTCAAGTCGTCACTGACTTGGATGTTTAGATCCTGTACCAAGACTGGTTCCCATACCGATCACTTTTAGTAGATAGCGCACCCAAGTGTATTAAGGCACGAGATGGTCGAATGATGACGTAGTGTGCAGAAGTGTAGTCATTCATCAAAAGGTTAGCTAATGCGGGCCGGGTTCTTCTTTTGGGCTGGTCCCTTTGCGACTATCACGGTGGGTGGTCGGAGACTACGTGACATGGCGGCCAGTCGGGCTCAGTGGCGTGAATGTTGTCTGACCGAGGTGTTTGTGAAGTTACTGAACTTGACGCGGGACAGCAGAAGCTGTATGGAAGCCGTCTTGCTGATGACGCTGTAGTTTAGTTTATCGCTCGGTTGCAAGGTGTAAGCACGTTGATGTTGAACGCTTCACGTTGGACATTGTTGTTTTTAATAATCATTCCCCTTCCTTTTCTTTCGTTTTGAGCTTTTTGCTTTCATGTTGATTGTAAAGCGGGTAACGATTGACACGAACTACTGATGTGATTCTGTCTTTGATGATGATGGTGATGACAAGGTCATACGCTTCTCAGGAAACGTCGGCGTCCCCAGTTGAATGCCACTTGTTGGGTAAAGACCACTGCCTAGCTACTCAACATTATCCGTTAGAGATGTTTCACTTTGTAGGCGCCATTCTCATAGAAGGAATAGTGCAGGGTTACCTGTCAGTTAACTTGGTACCAGCTTGTAGTGTCAAACGGCATGACAATTCGTAGGTGATTTTCGCTGAATTATTTACCATTTTCGCTTCCTCACTGCGCTCGATAAGGTGTGACAAAATCAGTTCGAACGAAGATCATGTAATGTAAAACTACTTTCCTGCCTTTTCCACTATTTCAGTCGACCTTAGTGTTCATCAACAGTCCGTTGCATTTTTTGTTTAACTGTATGCAATCACCGTTTATTTTTAGTTAAAAAAAGGATGTGGGTGATTTGTTTTTTTGTATACTGTGTTTATTCACTTACCGATTGTCACTGGCAAATGATCAGTTACCAACAGTAGTTCGCGCATAGTGGCTGGTTTTTTATGTCTCCAGTCGCATATTTACTTCTATCGTAAAGGGCACATATTATCATTTGTGTTCATTCGTGTTTGCCTACTTCACTCATATTGCCATTCCTTGTAGAACCGAACTAGTGTAGTGAGGATAAGCGATCGTAATATACTACTCACATCACGGCTATTCAGTAGTAGAACCGGAGCATATATTTTGACATCGAACAAGCCGCAGGAAGAAACATCGGAGTGCAGCATCGTCCAAAATGGTCTTTGCTAAGTAAAGGAACAGCGTTGGCGTCTGTGACGACGGAGACGGTCTGGGACCAAGTGCCGCGTGCAAATGAGTGGTTTTGTTTTTAGTTCTGTTTAAACGCTTAACCCATGTGTTGATTTCTCAAATAAACAACCCTTGTGCCATCCGTGTTCTTGGCTCACAACATAGCTAGTCAGCAAACTGTTGTATTTTGCTAAGTTCATGTGAACTCGGTTGTGGCAGTCTCGACTGTCGGATAAAGTATCGCGATTAACAGTCTCGCTTCCTGAAACCCTTCTGTAAATATTTAGTCAGATTCATAGAATACGGTTTACTTGTGTTCTGATATGTCACTTGACAACTAACACCTTTTATATTCTGTCCGATGATCTCATTTGGTAACTGTTATAATTACGTTTCTTGTCTAATCTTGTTATAAACTTTCTTTCTGTCCAGTTTGTCCTTTGTTGTTTCCCACAGACGTTATTGCGGTTTTGCTGTTCATCCTCCTTCCACTTGATTGGTCATTTGCTCACACCCAGTAGTATTCATTCACTGTCGCACGCTACTCTGCTTTTGGGCTCTGTATTCATTTTGCGTGTACGTTGCATACCTCCACTCATACTTGTCTGATCAGTATCGTGATGGGTAGGACCAGAGGTTTTGGATTAGGTTTGCGCGAACACTGAATTGAACTACTCGTGTTGTCATGATAGGATACAACGTTTACCAATGGTAGGCGAAGAATTTTTCACTAGACTCTTGTAAACCTTCCTTCGGTTGGATGAACACTACCCACATTATAATCATTTCAACCCGCCTTCGATATAAACTTCGAAATAATTATCATTTTTTGTTGTTTGCGCTTAGATTAACATTGTTTGACCAATGTCTACAAGGGACACGAATTATTTTGTTTTCTTCATTACGATCGACTGTCATGGTGAAGAGAAAAGTCGTTCGATAAAACGACGTCCTCATTACCCGATTTCACCATATCTGCCATTAATAATGCGCTCGTCCTTTAAAACCAGAATTTCAGTTTGCTCTAGGCTCATTTAAACGTAGTGTATATTTGTCAAATCTCGCCTGAGTGCCTGTTTTTTTTATTTATCGATCTTCACATATCAGTTATTTCCTGGTGGACTGATTTCCCTCATCTATGTCTCATTCGATTTATTGTGTTACTCATAAGCCACCGGTTTTGTTATCAGACTATCGCCCGAGGCTTTGGAATATACTACTAATACTTACGTTTTCTGTCATTTTACTAGGATTTAAACTTAAAGCATGAGGGTTACCAGCTCGCTGACTTGTCCAGACATTTCTAGTTGATAGGTCAAAGCAGGAACTAAAGCGATTAACGTTAAGTGGAAAACGCATATGGATTATTATCATCGTAAGTAATGAAAAAAAGTCACCATCCTACTCTAACATTTTCTTGTGAAGCACATAATCGCGGTTTAAAGCTTGTTTGGCTTGCATCGTTTTTCTAACTTCCCTTCGTTAGATTACTCCTGCTGGGCATGGCTTATTATAAACTTCTCAGACTACAGCCACCGGTAATGTTCTGCCGAGCGCCATTTAACTATGGCTGATAGCATTTTTCAACTACATGTACTAGTTAACTCACAGATGTCATAGAACCATGTTAGTACACATTCGGACCACATTGAACAGTTGGTATGTTGTGAACCGATTGAGCGTTACGAGTAAACATCACTGGCGGCTTGTATTTCACATTGACATGAGTTAGTTGATCAGGACACTGAATATGCATGCCAGTGCACTGTCGATAACACCGATGGTTGTATATGTGTATATATATGTGTGTATGTGTACCTGTGCTTCTTGTTTTCGAAGGTAAACAAATTAACATATTATTGTGGGAACATTTACACTGGTGTTTGGACTCGTGGCCTCATAGTTCCAGAGTTTACGGGTGCATCACTCATCCAGTAGTGACAATGTGAATGTGGTGATGATTGCAGTTCGAAATACGGTCACTCGAGAATGATTCTAGTTGCACACATGGTTGTTTATGTATGAAAAGCGGAAATCTTGTTTATCCACGTGTTGTGTTCAGATCGTAAGATACAAATACGTAACCTCTGACAACCTGGGGGATAATTTTGTCACGATGCTACTAGACACATTTCCAGACAGCGAAATGAGGACTGGTCTTTCGTGGTAATGAGAAGCATCCTTGCACGCTGAACAAACGATAACTAACAGTTAGCAACAGTGCTCGCACAGTATGTCTTATTCACGCCTAAAAACTTGGAACTGATGAACTACCATCAAGGTCTATCTTGAATACAATAATATGCTACCTGTTTATCTACGACTTCCAGTAAAGCTTGCACACCATTAGCATACTGTCTGAGGGGATGTTGCGAACATAACCTATGCCCGATGTACAAATCCTCCACTTCTTGAAGGTGATTAGCAACAAAGTTAACTGGGGTTGGGTGGATTGTAGAACATACTTAATAGTCCAGTTATCCAGATAGGTTGTTCAACGTGACTAAACATATCCATATGCAGGCTTGTTCCGACCATTTAAGTGTTCAGTTGTTCTAGCAACAAGTGCCTCGAGTAACTCCATACGAATCGTTAATTGACTTAGAAACTATGGTAACAGCGAACAAAACGGTGTTTCATATCTCACCTGTTGTGTTGTAACCAGTTGTGTTTTGTGAACTACAAGAAAGCTGTGAGAATGAATAAGGTTTTACAGTGATTCGATAATCCTTGTTTCAAATGCAGTGGGTTTCAAGTGTGTTGGCCACCGAACGGTGTGTTCGGAATCATTCACAAAACCTATCCAGACCGGCCAGAGTGTTGTTGTTATTGACAGCTGAGTTCACCACCATCAGACTATGGTTTGTGTGTGTATGCACGCGTTACCCGGCTGGACACAAAGACCTCACTCACGCCTTCTAATCGTATTCCTTCGGGTTTACAGTGGATGCGTGGTGTGTGAATAAAACCACAAGTGATTTGCGTTGCATCAGAAGGCATGCGAGTGTGGCGTTTGTTTCCAGTCGACCAATGCTGGTTAGTGAAATCGTAGGCAACTGCGAAACGAAACTTTTATCTCTCAGAAAATAAACGGACCCCAGTAGTAATGTCTAGATTGAGAATAAAAATAATGCAAATATAAAGCCATAAGTAGTTCCATATATGAGTGCATATTACTGAATTCTGGAAAGGATGAGAAAGGGAAACATGGTTTGACTGAAAAAGAAAAAAATTCATCACGCAATGCCTTAACAAAGCTAAAGGAGAAAAAGGTAGAAGGTCACGGTGACGCAGCTTTTACAAAAGGAAGGTGAGCGGTTTGTCAAGCCACGACTGTCGTTCTCTGATACAAACGAAAAAGCGGATATAATTCTCCATTTTTTGTTTCCAAGAGATAAGGGTTACAGTTTCATATTAGCCTACCAACTGGCTAACCGGCAGTGACTAGCCGGATCACACAGATGTTACCAGCCGTGTTCACACGCGCACGCACAAAGCGGCCCGTAAAACCCGTCGTCTTCCTTCGCCATTCATTCAGAACATTTGAAATCCATCTCAACCAGATCCATTTTATCTTTGTCTCTGTCCCACACACAGCATCGCCATCATCCTTCAGTAGAATATGATCTGCTCTGATACATTCCCTAATCTGCTTGACTTGTGTTGTGTTTCACACAAGTTGCGTACATCCTATGTAATTGCATACTCATTAAGAAGGGATGTTTATATAAATGATTTCTTGTTAATTCCCAACTGTTTAGTTTGTAGTAATGAAGTTTGGATCCATCCGTGCAATGCATCCACATCTTTACTTTCTCTCTATTCCTCGTACGAACGCTGATCAGCTGGTAACCACTTGGAAAGTTGGTAGGTTATCGATCGGTCGATGAATAATTCAAGCAATGGGATCGGGTAATCTTCAAAGCAAGACGGTTTGATGCGGATCTAACGAAACGTTGAAAAATTCTATGAGATTGTCAAGAATGATACAGACTTTCAATCTAGATCTTGAGATATTCTCATCTGTACGTTATAAAGTAAATACTGGTTATATAGAAGCAATCAATCAACTTGACGCAAATGACTCGTTGGTTGTGCATCAACTGGAGGCCCACTGAAATTTCTCCTGTATTGTTTTTGCATGGTTGAAAACAAAAGTGCGTTATTCACATCATCGTCAGTGAGTATGCACTGGTTGAAGAGCTTAGTCGGTTCAATGGGTTGTTGAACGTTTTCTAGATTTATATCGCAGATTAGAAACCTCACTTGTAATCGACTTCGGAAAGTTGGTAGAAGGACACAATGGAGAACACAGGGGCTGAATAGGCTCATTTTAGCCATTCATATGGGCATAATGGTCGATAATTGAGCGGCTTATCAGTTCTTTTGATCCATCTATTCGTGGAGGACTTATTGACAAGTTTCACGCCAACGATAGAATGTTTATTGAGAAATTTGTGCACTCATTTTAGTACGAATCAAGTCAGACTTTTTGAACGTTGTGTTGCAGGTGGTTTTATGCAATGGACCGAAAAGAACACAGCGTTATTTACAGGTTCTAATACTCAACATTTCAATCACACCTGGTGGCCTTCCTCAAAAGTGTTGTACTACGGTCTTCCAATTCCCAGTCGTTTATCATGGTCAACGGCGTGTTTGTCTTTCACTTGGTGGAACATCTGGTCACCTGGATAAAAGAAGATCAAAATTTCCGCAGGCTGCGTTTATTGCATTTAACACTTCATCTATCACACTGGCTTCGAAGCAATAATAACTTCAGTGTTTTGCACTACATTGCTTCATAGTTGATTAAGTCACCTAACGTTGATGTTAACCTTAAGTTACTTCCACGGATCAGTCAAGTGCTATCAGTTTCAAACCCAGCGGATGCTTTAATTTTAATCGATCACCAGATTGAAGACTGGTGATCGACTAACATACAATGTACTCGTTTAATTCATCAGAGAATAACTAAACCTACAAATAAGGAAACATTAGTTATTAACGAAGTTCATCTATGGAAGAACAGTGTGCAATTCGACTGCGGGCACATCGAAAGAAAAATATTCCTTTATGTTAAAAGCCAGGTTAATTCATATAAGGAGGATCCAGCAATTCACGGAGACAAACTGAACTATGGGAAATAAATGGAATTATGAATGAATGTCTTTTGTCAATGGATTGAGACTACCAGTCACCCGAATTTGCAACATTTTGCTCATTGTTATTTTTAGTTCACGGGTTAACAAATGCCAAGCAACGTTCAGGCCTTTTGCTTACTTTCGTATTCCGTTAGGTGCACATAGTCCCTACATGATTTTTTAAAATCTATGTACACACGTCACAAGAGCTAGGAGTTTTGAACGATTAGCATGAAAATCTTTCCAAAAAAATTACCGCAATAATCTAAAGCACAATAAAATCGTTCTTTCACATTTGAGTTGTCATTGGTATGCGAACCCACTTAATCAAGGAGCTTCCTGGAGATTTTAAAAAGCTCTGGAGAAAACACTATCAGAACTTCGTGGTGGTGCAAAGTAAAACAATGCACTATGGTTGTGTTTACATCTTTTTACGATATTTTACACCCATTTATCGAGTGGTGGAATAACCTGTAAGCGTGTAAGTTGTTTCTGATGTACAAGAAGTGTTTTGAGCAAATCATGGCGGAATATCGCAATCTAAATAAAAAACGCACCAAACAAACCAAAGGATGTGATCACTCCGGAATGCGTCTGTACGTGCCTACATACGAGGCCGTACTGTGTGAAGCGAAAGTGGTTTGCGTTTCTTAAACTATCTGAATTCGTACCGTCGCACAAACGCAGGCTAGCCAACCCCAAACTTATGTGACATTGATGTAATCACACAAATGTCGGAGTGCCTCGACTGGTATACTGCGCATTTTCATGGTCACTAATGCTTTCGAAATGTTTTAGACTCTCAGGCTGATCAATCCGCGAGGCGTGCTATAGGCGAAAGTGTCAGTGGGTTCAAAATCCGGATACTCTTTCATCCGGGTACATCTCGGGTTTAGCTTGTTTTAAACACAAATGCCGCTGTCGAGGTGGTCGACCAATGACTGTTTGCATCCCTATAGATACAGCGTAGTCACTTTCACACGGAACAGTTTACTTTTCTGCACCAATTAACAGTGCACTACTAATCGCACATACGCTAGTCTCTACAAACCAGTGATGTTCACATAAAGACCAACAGACTCATTTATCAATGTCAATTTTGAACTATCGTTCACCTCTCGTGACTCCATTCCAAGATGTGTGATGATATACCTATCTTCTCACTTATTACACTACTTTCTTTTACTTTGCATAGTCCTTCAGTGATATATCTAATGTACATATAGAAAATTTCCATTCGGTTATAAAATGTACAGCGCAGCAAACACGTTCTTATCGGACAATTACAGGTTTAAAACGGTGAAGTAAAAATGAAACATTTAGTCCCCTTTATTCAGTTCATCAAAATGTTGTGGAGGTCAACATTTTGTTTAATCCCTTCAGATGCTTATTCAAAACAATGAAGTTAAATATTTACATCTGAGGTGACTGGCGCACAATTGAACGAATAAAATGTTCTGGGTCATAAGTTCATTTTCGAGCATCAAACACAGTTTGAGTCAATAGTTTTTGCACGTGCAGAGCTGGTTTTCAATATTTGATCCGTAAGGCCTCACTGGTACTCAGAGGTTTCTAGTATGAACTGCGCAATCACGAAAATTATCTACTCAAACTATCTCCTGTTTGGTGGTAAACTTATGAAACAAAACAGTTGTAAGCCATTCGTCTCGTACTTAAATGTTTGGATTTATTGTTCTAAGTGGCTGAATACATCAAGTGAAATATCGACATCCTGCAAAATGTCTTTCCACTGTTTTACTGGAGTAAAAGTGGTCACTCACAATGCTTGTTATCGGACCAGCTTCACCGTTTCATCTCGTTCATCCATGTTAATGGAAACTGGATGTTGGAATCAGTTAGTTAGACCGACTGAACGAATAATTTATACCAACGTAAAACTGGGTTACGTAATCGAACAGCGATGGATTCGGCCGTGACTAACCTTTTTTGACAAGCAAATTTTGGTCGATTTGGTGAAACTCTACAAAGAACAAGGAACGATAAATGTATCTTGACCAGTTGATATCTTTCAGCCAGATGGCTAACATTGGCGATCGTTATTGACTGTCATCTGTCCCGACCAATGTCGGATGATGTTCTCTGATTCTTCTGAGCAAGTATCTAGTCGTACAATTCAAACGGCTTACTAGGGAATTGCAAACGAATGAAACAGTCCAAAAATGAGTTGTGGACTAGCATTTTTTCAGATTAGGACTAATCAACGGAGAAATGTTGGATGTAGTACTCAGCCTGACTATTTTGTTAAAGGGACTGTGTTAGCATTTTGGCCAGTTCACCCCTTTTGAATAGTGATCGCGTCAAATCGGACTTTCTGTCAACCCTGGGGTCTTTCTTAGTACTTTTCTGTGTTCGACCATTGAGTTATCCGGATGGCCATCTTCGTGTAGAATATGAGCTGCGGATTCTACTTCGTGATCCAAAGCATTCGCTTATCAGATTTTTCTAGTGATTTCTTCCGCACATTTGGTCAGCCTTCCTTTGTACTTCACTCTAACAAAACGATAAAAAATATGGAACTGACCTGTTAAGGCATTCCTGTAACAAATAGATTGTTTCAAAATTTCATCAGTCATATCCAGATAACGGAGAGTGTAATCTGACTCTAGTTTTGAAGTGAAGCTCATCAGCGGATGCGCCCACTTGAGTTTGTTCAATCTATTGGCTATACTGACAGTGGTATCTGTGTGTGTCAATACATTGAATGGCGAATATAACGCCGGTAGATCCATGATAACGCTGAACACTAAAAATTCCGACTTGACCTTGAAGTTATCCGCCAGCATTAGTGATTATCGTGATCTCACTGCCATCCCGTCAGTCTGTCTACGGGCGTCATTGAATGTCGGTTATTAGAAGCAATTCTCGATAAGCTGAATAACGGAAATTTTAATTAGAAGTAACAACACTGCATGCAAACATTCTGCGTTATTGTTCGGCCGTTTGTAAGCACTCAATGTAAAGCTAACAGAAAATTCCATAGACAACGAAGAAACTTGGAACAACCGTTTTCCATTATAAATTTGAATACGTCTAACATTACATGGTTGATCATTGAACAGGTTTCTGCATCTCTACTGGTGCTTACTGTAGGCGAGTTAAGGGTGCAAAATTCCAAACCATAAGCCAGTTAATATTTAGGATAGTTTTCTTGTCAAGCTGACAGTGGGATAATGGGCAGTCCACGTGATCCGGTCGTAGTCAATACCTTTATGGTCAGCCTAAAAGACGAAAAGATAGACAATTCACAAGATAATTTGAACGATCGGATGCAAGCAATGGATTTACTAGCTGTTTACCATCATACATAAATTGAGTTTTTTATTAATGGCCGACTACCGGTCCTGCAAGTTAACATGATGGTGAAGCGCGTTATCTAATGAAATGATTGTTGGAAATACCAGCACCTACACTTTGACAGGTTTTTCCCTAGTAGCATATAAAAAAGGATAAGTGCGTCCACTGCTTGATTGGAGAATAGAGCTTTGCACTAGAAGGTGAACTAGATAATTCAGAATAGACTTTATTAGACAACTATTATCCGAAAAGATTTGTAAGACAGTCCAACACAAATACTGTGCACAGTAACCTGTAACCCACAGCTCCCGGAAAAACAGCAGTTTTTTAACTGCCATTCATAAGAGAGCATGTGTTGATTAGTTGTAAACGTTTATGGTCACTTTTATCCGACCATTTCTTGTTGGAAAGCCAGTAGTCGTATCCAAACCTTTCCGACTCCCCATTTCCCGGTCAAGCACCCGACGTCTCACCTCACCAATACAAACGTAATTCATTAATACAGCTACGCATGTGGAGCTGAGCGCCAGCTTGGTACCAAGGTTGCCGAACACTCTTCAATACCTGTTCAATAAACGGTCAGGAAATCACATAACTTGACAGCAAACACCCGAAAGAAACCAGCATCATTGGTCAGCAAGCAAAGTTTGATGACACAGCATGTGATTTACTTGTCAGAGTCACTACAAGTTCTGTTCTCAACTCCAAGCAAACGATTGCTACGGTAGACATCTGTAACAGACACCATCATCTCATTTTGTGAACATTAAAGGAACTTTGGTATTAATGTGTTCGCCGAGCTTGGCATTTAGGTTGCAAACGTTTCATCACCAAACAAGGTGAGATCATCAGTGCGTAGGTGTTTCAGCGCTCAAAAAAACTAAATGTCACGCTCGGCGAGCACTCCAAAACCATCAACCCGGGTTACGAACAGCATCACCACTGTTCACAATTATCAGATAAAAGGAACTGTTCGCCATGCTGTTGCTGCCTTACTAGAAATCGAATCTGTTGTAAATTTTCACCTCATTGTAATCGTTTTTTGGCTTGGAATTTCATACGTTTATCTTTTGCTACGAGCATCAATAAAGATGCAGTGGAATCGGCTTGAGTGTTAATCGTGTGATGTCAGTCCTTTGTCTGCTATATTTATAAGATTCAATCAGTATTTTCAGTCCTGTCGCAGTCATTATCCATTCCTACAGCAAGATCCACACAGTGGTTATATTTGCGCACATTCGAGTTTTCAACCATTTACTGCTCCATTATTTAGCCAGCATATAATCATAATTGAACACAGTTCCCTGGAGTACGAAACAGTATGGAACGTTTTGCAACCCCGAACGCAAAATGTTGAATATAATCTGTTTTTGAACCGTGGCAACTTACTCATTCTTTACACTTTTTATCGAAAGCTCACCTATGGTTATGTTGATGTTTCAATTGCCAGCGTTTGGATTGAATCTAATCCTGTTAGCCTTTTTGAACTTCCTTAAACCCTATACTTCTAGTGGTCCGTCTGTAATCACTCTCACTGAGTACCAACTTCTCCTTCAGTTTACCATTACAGCTCTGTAAGTTGGTTTTCGTTTACGGGTGGATTATAGAGTGGACTTTATAGGGAAATCTTTCAGATGGAGGGTTTCACGGGATAAATCGGAGAGGAAAAATACTGTTCGTACTCTTTCGCCATGACCACAAGAGTAATTTAGTATCTTCGGGATAGCAGTTAGTACAGATCTGATTGTGAAGTGCACTGTTTCACGTTTGTTTCCTGTAGACGTAACGTTTTATGAACTAATGGTCAGGGATGTTCATGACAACATTTGAAATTTGCACATATTCCGTGCAGGTTACAAGTCCTGAGCTTTTCCTACCGTCGGCATACAGTGATTGAACAGTGGTAGCTCACACTTCGGAATGCTCTTCGTAGCCTCAAAATGCAAAAGGCTACTGCAAGATTGAGGTGATTACGTAGATTTAACGTTAGATAATAAAGTCATGGAGATTGTTGACTGGTTTGTGTACTTGGGAAGCTGCATCAACGGATTCGACGGGGGTGTAGTGAAGGAAATAGAAGCGCGTATCTTTAAGGCTAGGGCGTTATTTGCTAATCTGGCACACCTCTGGCGGCAATGAGGCATCTCTCCGAGGTTCAAGAGTCGCGCACATGAGGCAACACTGAAGGTTTTATTACTTTACGCCAGCGAAAGTTGACCATTCAAGGTAGAGGATGCGAACAGTCTTCAGGTATTTGGCCAACGATGTCTGCGTTCAATCGCTCTTATCGGGTGATGCCAGCCAGTAAGCAACGAGGAGGTTAGGAAGCGGGTATTTGGTATTGACTGTCAAGGGGAATTTTTAAATTCCACCCCTATTTTTCTGTGGACTTCGATGATTAGGTCATGTAATAAGGATGCCAGCTAGTCGTCTGTTACACCTAGCACTCTGCCAACGCTGCGGCCGACTGTCGTAGGATGTGTGGTGGACAGCTGATGACCTGGCGTAGAAAAATTAAATCTTTCACAAAGGAGTTGGCCATTGTAGATTGGGTTCGTCTCCCAGACTTTGGCTTGGGCGGCCGACTGTTTCGGTGGTTGGAGACGTTAGGTGAGGTGGCGGCTAATCGAGCTCAGTGGCTCGAATGTTGTCATTGTTTGGTCGAGTTGTCTGTGACATGGGGTGGTGGATGCTAATGTTTTTTGTGGGTAACATATTGCGCTTGGTAATAATTTGTAGGTCTAGTAACACTTTGCACACTTAGTGGTTTCTGTATTACCTGGAAGAGTTGTTGAAAATAAAATTTTTCGTCTACAGTTTGCTCGGTTTTGTTTGCATCAATCTTTAAAGATATATGCAAATGTGGAATTTTTCAAGTTTTCTGCAGACGACCAATTTAAGATAAACGATTAGTACATACCAATACGTACCAGCTAATTTGGTTGCACAGGATGACTAAGCTGTTATACCGAGCGACAATTGAGTGTTAATTGATTTATTAAGTTAATTGTGAATTGTGACATAGATTTGAGACCATTCAGTTAGGTTTCCTTTGTGTGCTCAAAAGTCGCCCCCCAATGTGTTGTCCCATAGACTTGTGTACTGTCTACTCTAACCGTTAGTGGTCTGTATGTCTCTGTTAGCAAATCAAACAGGAATGCGAAGTTTTGGAATGCCAGTCTTGTCGCCGTTGTGTGCTGTGACCTCGAGTTAGAAAAGCTTGGGGTAAACCTTCACCTTTCATGATAGATCGTGTTAATTAAAAACCAAGTCTGTCTTACAGTGGCATGACGCACTTCAGAGATGCATATTCAGTTTGCTTTAGACGATGCCTGTTGGACAGTGAACATTTCAGTGCAGTTAGACGTTTGACTCTGTTTTTGGCCTCCCCGGTTTTAATAGGTCTGGAACACATTTATAGACGGCACTAGACTTATCCTCAAATGTATCCTATCAATATTGGTGGAGACTGGTCAGGCAACCTCATGCTTATCTTTTCAAAATTTGACACTGTGCTAAGCACCAGTATCGATTAGTTTCATGTAACGGACTGAGATCCAATAAAATTTGCGAAATAGGAATAAAATCAAGACAATACAACCGGCCATCCATTATCTCCAATATTTGGAATTAGTCCAGCTTCCACTACTGCATCAGAATCCGCTTCAGCAAAGGACTTTATTGCCAGCTTAAATAAGTGATTCAATAACTCTGGCCCTAGTCGATTATTGTCCCATCGTATCTCATTATAAATGAGTAGACTAAAGTTGTTTCAAACCAAACCATAGCTGAAAGATTGTTTAACAGTAAACACTAGGGTATGCCTTTCTGAAGATGACTGAAGCGACTGAAATTTGCCTGTCTAACATTTACATAAGAGCCCAGTTCATTATGTACAAGTCTTAGAACTACATTTTTTCATTCCTTATCTTGTCAATAATTCGAAACTGTTCACTCAGCTAGCTATACAGTTAACTTTTCTCTCATCATAAACTCATCTGTGATTCTATAATTCTTGACATACTTGCAGTATGTTGCTATCAAATTATCGGTGAAAATTAATCAGTTCACTCACTGCAGTTTTCCTATATATTCTAGCCATATTTAAACGATTCGATTTGTCAGCATCTCGCTAGTCTGGATGAACACAGGCTATACCGAATTGTTGGTTTCTTCATTGATTACAACGCACAAACATGAAAGTCGTATGATGTCAATACGTCCTATTATTTATTCTTAGACCTATAATGTCTAGACACAAGGAGGGTGGTGAAATGAGCTCAATTTGGTTTGGTTCCAAGTCTTCTGCTTCCCAGACATCGAACAATCTACTCTACTGGCAATAACCTTACAGAAACATTTCTGTTAAATCGTCTTTACAACTGCCATTCAAGGGAGACAATGTGTGTCAAATAGTTGAACAACGCCTAAGGTCGGCTGTTGTACGCACGTTCTTTGCTGCAAAACCAGTGATCGTTTACAGAAGAGTTCGAGTCCCCACGCCCCCGATTAAGCAACCAACGTCTCAGTTCACCAAATCAAACGTAATCTATGAATACAAATGTAGATGCGGAGCATCCTATGTTGGCAGAACTGAGCGCCAGCTTGGAACCAGGGTTACCGAACACTTAC
>JTDE01002636.1:64164-78167 GCA_014338405.1 Paragonimus skrjabini miyazakii
ATATGCCGAGGCGATTGCGATCAGACACCGCCACCCCATTTTGTGTGTAAAAATATACCTGTTTGTGACGTTGATGCTGCCTTGGTAGCAACTGAGCTGGTTTTGAACTTTGACCTTTTGTGATTGTCATGTGGTTTGGAATTTTGTACACTTCAACTCGTCGGCAGTAAACACCAGTAGAGATGCAGCGAAATCTGCTCGAGCATAAATCGTGTAATGTCAGTCTTTTGTCTGCTCTATTCAAATTTAATAACTGTGCCATCTATTTTGAGCATCCTTTAAATAATGTCACTTATTAGCTGGCTTTTAAAAATTTGAGCTACTGGATAATATCACACTTCTAGCCTTCTCTAGTTTTGATCTTTTAATTTTTTCAGCTGGCAATGGGACAACAAAATGTAAACCTTAATCACATAACCCACTGAAGTTGGCGTACGTGAACAGCTTTATAGAACCACGTATACTTGCACATCTCCATGACATTGTAAGAACTACTGGAGGAAACTTTAATGGAATTATCCATATCTAGTTTGTGCATCTACCAATAAACATTGAGCAACGAAATATGTGAATATGGCTGTGATGATCAAATCAGCAAATTAAAAGATACATAAAAGACACATTGAGAAGCATATTATGTTTTAATACTGCTATGTAGTTTGAGTGATATGATATTTCGGAAAATCTGGCCTTCGGTTGGATTTGAATCAGCAGCATGCTCAGATGCACCCAATTAGTTGGGCTATGAAGCCATGCTGAACGCTCCGAAATTTCACATCTGGACTTACTTATTTACCCAACTTCCTCAATGCTGGTCAGTGGCGTTGGTAGATTTTGACGTGAATCGATTCAAAAACCCTCTCCGGACGGTCAATCTTCTAGATCCTTTAGTGGATTACATACGATACGATGTGTTGTTTAGGTAAATGAGCTCAAATATGAAGTTTATGAGCTTCCGGCATGGCTTCGTAGCTCAGCCGGTGGACTACCTGTCATATCTCCGGATGCTATTTCTGTTATGGGTTTGAATGCAAACGGAGCTGAACGTTTTCAAAAGTAGGTGTTCACTAACTCATCAAGTTTTATCATGGTTTTTAAGTTACTGACAAGCGCCTGTTTAGAAAAGAACAGAAAAGTATCAGCCTATAGTATCTGTTCGAAAATGGTGTGTACATACGGCCTCCTATTCCATAAATGAAGACAATCCAGTCCTGCTTTTAGTCAGCAGAGTGAATTGCTTCACTTTGCTTCTCCAATCCGAAGCTATCGGACAGAAACCAACCAGCAGTATGGAAACAGTGCTATCAAAACTGTTCATAAACGAATCGTATGGCACAGATTCTGGTGAGACTTGCATCACCACTCGTCAAATTTCAGGAATTCGGACGCACTGGTGCGGTCAGCCAGTTCGGTAACGGAGTGTTTGCAACTAAGTAAGCAATTCTAAATGAGACCCAATTGTGAAAAGTCAGGGCTTCGGCTGGATTCGAACCAGCGACAGAAACACCATGCCTCAACGCGGCAAGCACTCTACCGGCTGAGCTGCAAAGCCAAGCCAGGAGCTCAGAAATGTAACATTTGGACTCGGTTACCCATTAATCCGCCGAACTAATTATTGGTAAGTAAAGCAATCTTAGTGAGCAATCAAGAGCTATCCTGACTAAGCCGAGGTAACGAATCCGAAAATATTCACATCGTTTAAAACGACTAGTAGAATAAAGCAACCTTATTTACAATCAGGTCACCAGAAAATTTCTTAAATTATGAGTGTTTACACATTGATCGGTTTCGTCATGATTTACGACTTCATCAGGTGTATATAATCTGACTGATACTCCAGCTATCGGTCATCGTGTTTCTAACCAGCCCATCCCTTTGTCCGCTTACTAGTCATGTGAGTTACTGTTGAAATGAAGTGTTTAAAACCGTTCGCCTTTGTTTCATTCTGTTCAGTCCGAATAAACATAATAGGTTTCACGACTAGTTTGGCATTACATGAGACAGCTGGTTCTACCTCGGAAAGCAGTTACTCCAATCCTTTTGTTCTTGGTTACCTACATCATCGTGTCCTACAGCCATCAGTGGTTTTCATATGATCTATATCAAATGTGATTTCACTGTAGTAAACAGTGTGTCCACAATCTTCACACGATAAGCGTGATTGTTAAACCAAAGTTAACTGTCGGATAAGATAAGCATTCCGCCTAACTCATCATCTAACTTTTGGTTGGACGTTTTAACAAAATGTTTCGTATGATGGTGTTTCGTCATCTTTCACTGAATGTGGGAAATCGTTTAGAAAATACCATTGTGTACAAATAAAATAGAGGGCTGTGCGGTCAAGGTTCGCAGTGTGAATTACATTTTTGCAGAAATATGTAAACTCACTAGTTAGAACGTTCGAACTTATTGTTATATTTATATATATTGTTCTATAAGTAAGTATTGCAAACTTGTGATAACAAAAATTGTGATGTCCAAAGATGGAGGAACCACAGTTAGAAGTTCATTTTGAAAAACATTGTTTTGAATCAAAACTCACAAAGGCTGTTGAAATCCGAGCATTTTTAGAAATGAAGTAGACCACATTGGTGTACGGTCTACTAGTGGTTTCAATGTTTCACTGTCAATATCTCACCATTTTTTGCGGAGTATTTTTGATTTAATTTTTATGGTGAAAAATTCCATGTTGTAGTGTCCTATAGATTTGGGTTAGAGTTTTGTGGGGTCCAAACCAAATACGTTACATTATATAAGAAACATCACAGTCTTGAGACATGGATACACGTTGGAAGATACGGTTCCCATCATGTATCCGAGTCGATAGGGACGAGTGTATGTCCTAGGGGTGTTGGTGTGGGAATTTGACGTTTTGTTGATCACGCAATAAAAATTCATCCTCAATCCGTCAAAAAGCCATCGTTATATCTCTGAGAAATGAAATATTTCTGGTTCTTTTGTTAATCACATGAGAAAACTAATCAGCCAATAAGACCATTTAAATTAAACTTCTTCTCATTAGCAAAGACATCACAATTTAAACGAACATTCCAAGTAACATAGATTTCAGTCGATTTGTGTGTTTCGTGAGCGTCAGTTTACTTGAACGTCTTACAAAAAAAGAAGGGTACCTTATTGAACATCTCTTGAACCTGCATTACAATCACTTGCAATTTGGGAGAGCCGTTCAGCTTGGAGATGATAAAATTGTAATGGAAGTAACGGAAAAAATCCTTTTAATCTCCGGATTGTTTGGCTATTGAATTTGAAGTAAGATTTAGCAGGAATGCGTTGACAACGGTTACAGATCTGGAGAGACACATGGCTATCTTTCTCCCATTCATTACACTGACGTATACAGCTTTTCTGTCCTTTATTTGCTTCGTGAGTCGAGATCGGCATGGAAATTATGGATCGCTATTTACTGACCGAGTATATAGGTCAATTTGTGAGACCTATTCAACCAATCCACGGTGAAAAACAATGCTCATTATGAACTACACAATAAGCATCAGCTGCTCAGTCCCAGGATAAAACATCAGGTCTGGAAGGCTTACTAAACGGGTTGAACCCCACTGGTCCTATAGATATTTCTCATCCGATTTTACACGCTATGCTTACGGTTGGTACGTTTTTGTCTGGTTAAACTAATAAAGTCTACTTTGTATTTCGCTTGTTTTTTTAAACAAGTTGGAATATAAGTGAGACATTGAGGCTTATTGACTTGATCGCCTTTTTTGACTGTATTCATACCGACTGACTATTCAGAGGGATATGTAGACATAGTTGTGCAATAGGGAGATGTGAGATAAAACATACCTATTATAAAAAAACCACTAGATTGATGCGAACGAAATAAATCTCATAGTCAGCCATATGGTCAGCCTGAAAACGAACAACACGGTTCGTAAAACGTCTCCTGAAAATTAACTTGAGGTTCTGTAAGTGGTAAACATGTTTATAAACATTAATTCGTTTGTTTACTGTAGGAGATTGTCTGGTAGTCAGATGTAATGCACCAGTGGAATATTTGTTGTTTCGAATGTCTTGACGTGTGCCCGTTTTTTATTCGGATAAAATCGGTACTTTCATTATGCAAAATATAAACGTCAAATCTGACCTAAAATTACAAGCTGTAAAAACATGAGTAAGGTTTTGACGGAATTCTGTATGAGCCGCAAAGATGTATACCACCTATTTCATAACGAAAGACATGCCGGATTGTTTTGCGTTCACCCTTTATCAAGCACTGGTCACTAAGGAACATGTTAGACACTATGTTAAACACAGGTTGTCGCACTTTCTGTCACGGCCACAGAATATTTGGATATTTGTTGATCTCCCAGCTTGGAGGATTTTATGAACGGTTAATTTGACTGAGATTGCCTTTCAGTTTCACCTTTAATTTGAGAGCGGAAAACGAAAAATGCTTGTTTGACCAAGCATATGGCAAATCATCAGATATTTGTTACTCGATGACGCTGATTCTTTCCGGGTATTCACGGTTAGCTTGCTGCCGATAAGGTAAACCTTTGTTGAGCTGACTTGTTTTCATTTGGCTGTTAGTATGGTTAGAATAGGATATAACAATTGTATTACTTCAATACTTTTTATAGAGTGAACTGAGATGTTTGTATGAACACGGTCGTTGGATTTCGTTATGGTTTCATAGCAGCGAGAGTGCGGATAATAGTTGACCTCACACGTCGTTCAACCAATCAAAACGCGTTGTTTCTTCCGGAAAGAATTTTCTTATACACAGTAGATTTTGAGTTATTTCAAACATTGTGCATACTGAAGTTTCTTTTAGAATGACCTTTAGCTATTTATGTCCGTCCAAGTTGATGTATTTTATCACTCAGGGCGTCATTAGTACGAATCCATTTCATCCCGTCACTTGGTTCAATCGCCAAACTTTTCAATGATTAGTCGGGAGGGAGCTATTAAACTAGGGGTATCTGGGGTTTTCTATACCTTAATGTTGCATAGCACGCTAAAATGATTTACTCGTCTTTTTCGTTACGATAGCATGAACTGTAGTTCGTTATTAATCTCGCATTTTAGTGTGAGACACTTTCGAATGTATACGATATACCTGATTGAATAAAGGATTTTCTTGATTCCAATCAGTTATGATTAGACGAATACGAGCACCCTATCACTTATAAAATGCTACACGCAGGTAATTAGTAATTTACATCTGTATTTCGGATACAAAAGCTTCACTAAGTATCAAGTTAGGCATGCAACTATGAAGAGCCAATAGAATATCATGTGGTATACAGAGATGGTAAAGTTCTCAGTACTTAACTTTAGGTGATCGCTAACAAAATCAGCCAACAACGATTACAGTCCGTTTATTGCATTTGTCCTCTTGCCTAATACAATGGATACCCAAAAAATTTAAAGATGTTTTTCGGTCTACTTCTTACTTCTGAAGAGGATTGAAAACTAGTATATCAGTAAGTAAGAACAATCATCGGGAGAACTCATGTGTAACGCAGCCAAGTAACCATCTTCATTTGACCATTCAATTCAGCTGCTGTCATGTCATTTCTGGGCAACAAGCCACATGTAATGTAAATTGGGGGATGACCCGAGCTCACAGTTTACGAGTTCAATACATTTTTTGGATACATGTTGGTCATAGTTTCTTCCTAGGAATAACACGTTATAACATAACTTGTTTACCGCCTGACAAACTGCAGTAGATATGTTGAAGTTATCTGTATTTACTTATAAGCATTTCCTTTCAATCCTAAAACTAGGAATTTCATTTTATTTTACGAAGTAGAGGCTCTCTAAATGACATCTCACATGGTTGTCCAATTTGTATATTCGGCTGGTTGCATAATTAACGCCAATAATTACTTCGACTATCCAGAGTTATCTATCCAAATCGCTTTTCATTGAAAGAAGTCCGATTGTTCCATTACATTACGTAGCTGATATTATGCCCAACCCAAAGCATTCGTTGGTTTCTTTGGTATTCTGACAAAATCTTTCGTTTAACAGGTAGCATCACCTCTTTATGACTTCGTTGACTGTAGACGTTGAAATCTTTGCAACAAATTCTTGGTTGATCGTGCGTATCATACTATTTCTCATGGATAACTCAAGCAGTACAATTGTTTCCGTTTGAGCTGCTTAGTCTGTGCTTCTCTTTTTGGTCTGTTTCTTCTCACGGCATTTTTCAGAAGCTGCAATGTGAGTAGTGTCCTTTTGTCAAACGTCATCCACTATATGTTCTACTAAGATCCATTGCAACACCTTACCTTGCTTACATTCGATCATCCGCACTGAGCTAGACAGTCATAAAAGGCACTACGCTAACTTTGGGAAAGAAATGACATAAGTTCAGTTCATCGGACAGTTGTCGCTCGGGGGATCTATGCTGATGACCAATTCCACCTGAACTCAATTCATTATCATATCCCAAATTTAGCGACGGGGAAAGGCCATTAGATTAGATGACAGTATTGCATGGGCACGTTCTAGTGTTTTATATGGAAACAAAACAATTTTATGTTACTAAATTCTTCGCAATAAAAGCTGCTCTACTTTTTTGTCTGTGTAGGAAATCGTGCCGACCTAGATAGAATAGGCTAAATATTAGGGAAAATTGAATACGGGGCTCATAATGTGTCAAACTCCATTCTTAACCAGTTCCGGCACGTTACGATTCCGATTTATCAAAATAGTTTGGTGATAGAAAGACCATGTCAATGTAGACGCAGTAACTCTTAAACGAAACCAATTAAGGATACAACAGTGACTGGACAAGCAAACGAGCGAACGGTCACATGCTAACATTAGCCGTTTGTCCGTCAGAAGTCCCCCTTAGAAACAGAGTAATGCAGCTAAGACAGGTAGAACACATGCCAGCAGAACGTAGCGACGTTATGCAAAAACTCAGTAAAGTGGAGAAAAATGTATAATGTGATCAGACAAGAACACTAGCACGAGTTTTAAATATCCAGGTGGCTGTTTTACATGAAGTTGGTCATAGTCACCTACCAGATTGGTTAGAAACGCAAATCAATATAAAGGTATAGTGCAGTCACTGATGTTTCTACAACAAAATTAGGGCTTATTTTTCTGATTTATATTACCGGCAAGTGAACGTTCATTTAGGACTTCTGAACTTCGGGTGAAATCACATGGTCAGGGTAATGCTATATAACACAAGTAATATTCACGTACTAACTTACAAACGACCTATTGTAACGTTTTATATCAATATATAGTTCATTTATCCAGCACAGTTGGTACAGAAACAAAGACTATCTGGTTCAGACGATCTGGACATCAACACTTTCCACTTATCGACTGCCTATGTCTATTTTTCGATTGAACAACCATACATATAAATTTGCGTATACACGTGTATATGTCAAATCACAAGTTTGGGAACAGCTTTAGTCTATTACCAAGTTGAGTTAATCAGCGCGAGTTAAGACAGCCTGCATAATTTCACTGTCACCCCTCCCGTTCTTCCTGTTCTTAATTGCTTCCTGCTTCGCACTTATAGGTCAGTTTTTTTCTGCCTCTGTGTATGTTAAATCAATTTCCGTCCACTATCTCATAAGTGGATGTGATCTCTTACATCAACTTAAAACCAAGTTCGTCACGAACGGGTCCTATTGATAAGTGCTCTTATTTAATATTAAGTGTCTGTATTTTATACATTGTCATGCTGGCAGATAGATGCGATTAAAAAATGTTGTTTGAAACCTACAAATTTTGTCGAAAATCTTAGCTCCGGTTTGTTGGTCAATCTGTGAGATAAAACGGCAACATTGTCAGCAGATGTCAGCGCTAATGATGTCGATCATGTGGAAGTTTAGTCTGATGTGTCAAGCGCGTGTTTTGTCTAAAACTCTCTAACCGAATAACAAGCTTCGAACTCATTAGCACATACAAGTGAATGATAGACCTTAAAACATTCTCTGGTTATTTCCAGGACCTGCTACATTATTACTAGGTTACCGTAACACGATAATTACAATTCGTATTGATTAAGTTTACTACTTTAGGTGGATTGTTTTAAATTTTACAGACTAGCAAAATGTTATCGATCGAATGAATCCAGGTTGTCCTAAGGTTATTCAGGTTTACTTCATGGTGGTCACCGGGTTCCAGGTAATCATGTTAGCCTTGTTCCTTGCACTAATGCAAGATAATCAATACCCTGAAAGGACAAACTGTGATAGCCTGTCCGATTTTAATCTTGTCTGAAAACAGTGTGCGTAGACAGTGCGAAAGCGGTTCAGCAGTCAAATGCCTAGTAGGGGATCCTTTTCGATCGTGGACTTTTATCTATAAAAGTGTACATTCTACTAACTTGAAAGTTCAATGAGTTACTATTCATAAACTGTATTTACTGGTTAATAGACAAGATTTCGGTTGCTATAAAGAGAACAGCACTTACATTTGGTCATAGTTTTTCATTCGGCAAGACCGTTCAGATAACCCTTTGGAAATTGATGGACTAACTGGAGCTTGCTATTATCGGTAATGTTTCGCGTTGTCACTACCGGGGCTTGGCCTTCAGCCTTGCTTTCCTGCGATTACTGTGTTGATCACTGCACCGTTCACGTCACAATAAGCACGATGGAATAGCCACGTTTAGATACCTAGTCATATTCATCTGTGTTTAACGATTAACTTTCCGGAATGTATTTTGCACAGAAATACTGGCAGTCTCATTGACTTCAATCAATGACCACAGAATCAGCACCTATCAGCCAAGTTAAACTTAATGAGTAGAGTTGATTACTGAGGGGCAGTGGGAGTAATTGTTAACGGAAATTTATAGAGAAACATGGGATGTTAGTTTTGATGAGTAGTCAAGGATTTGGTTTATTTCAAGTTGAACAAAATTCACATTTGATCGCAGTCTCCGCATTCAGATAGACTTTTCAGCAAACCTCTTCCGAGAAGAAGCACTGTTGATGAACTCTAATGAGAGTGAAACTCGAGTTTAATGCTTCTTTTCGAAAGAGGCTGGCTGGAAAGTCCATCTGAATGTGGAGGCTGCGATCAATTGGGAGATTTTATTTGTCCGATGTATCCCAAACTTCGAGCAACAAATCACTATGATAAAGATTTTGTCAAATTGCGATTGTTCATGCTGAAATCTTTTTTTGTCAGCACACGCTGAGTCGCCGTTATTAAATGGTGGCTGGATGAACGCAAGCTGGTAGATACAGGAATCGGAAAACGAGGTGTGTGGGTTGATATCATCTAGTGAGTTCTTTTTAGTTGCAACATGCCCTACTGAATGAATAGTATTAGGAACGAAACACAGTACGGTATCAAAACGGACAAATATTTCAGTGCATAACTCATCAATTTACAACCGGAGAACGCGTAGAAGAAAAATGTTTTCGTAATTTGTCTCGAAACATCTGGTCAAACCATTACAGGTGCAATAAATGCTGCTTTAAACTGTTCCATTAAATTTTACCCCTGCTTTTCTAACACAAAAAAGAAGCAGTGTAACTGGACACTTACGGTTATGTCTGGCATCTGAACAAGTAACTCTTCCACCGTCTGTTGCAAAATTTATCCAACTTACCATGATACAGTCTTTCCAATATTCAGCAAACAAAACTCGTTTATGTCCAGTGGGAATATATACAATGATAACATTTCACAATCGTCGTCTTTTTGATTGAATTTACCATGTATATAAACACCAAGACTTACTAATTAGAAGATATTCGAAAATGAAAATTTCGGTTTCCAGCCGTACTCGAACTAGCGACAAGACTAGAATGCCCAATAATTACGAACATTTCCATTAGGTAAGCTAAGAAGTTATACTGTCATTAATAAAATCTATCATGTCTGAACTCCATTCGTCATGTTTAAATGCTCGAACATTTAAGCGTATTCTTAATGTTTTAAACTTATAGCTCTGAATAGGTGTTTTAATTTTCATTCCTTTTTTGCCTGTCATGAACCTTGTTTACATCGTATTTTTATGGATGGATACAATCTGTCCAGGATTGCCAAGTGTTCCTAGTTGTAGCTAATACAGTCCGAACTTAAGATTAGAATGTTTGCGATACCCATCCTTAAAGTGGACTGATAGTCGAACGGAAAGCAGCTTGGACTCAATACAAAAAATTGTCAGTTCGTTTTCTCATTAAGGTTCTACCTACCTGGTGGATTCAAACAACACAAAACCGATCGCGTGATACGTTGGTTTGATGACAAGCGTCAGGGAACGATATGACCAATGTAGTATATAATTTATGAGGACGAACTGTGATTTTTTACAGAAAACCGTATAGTATCAATAACCACTTCTTACTGATTGCTAGTTAAGTCCGTAGTAATTACTCACCTAGAGGTATTTGCAAAATTCCGATTCCAAATCCGGTTGTCAAACCTGATGAAAGTAACTTGATATCCTGTGTAGATTGTGGGACTACCTCAGCATATTAACCCAGAAAAAATATGATACAAATATGGAACGTTTATCTCCCTACAGAGCCTATTGGGTGGTAGATAAACACATTTATGTGCATTTAAAATGGACCCAATTGTGAACAATCTGGACTTCGGCTGTATTCGAACCAGCGACAGAAATAACATGCCCAAACTCGGCAAGTGCTCTATCAGCTGAGCTACAAAGCCACGTCGGAAGCTCAGAAACTTCACGTTCGGTTCTAGTCATCCATTCAACCAACTGTGTCATATGGGATCCACCAAATTATCCAGATGACTGAATGTTCAGAAAGGATTTATTGTTAAGTTCACGCTGAACTGAACCAGCGCCATCGATAAGCATTGACACTGTGCCATTGATAAGTAGTTTGGCAGATATGATAATTGATCGAGAAATCTGATATTCAACATCTTCAAGAAAATTGCATATGTTTGACAACAATCCCATTGTGGACAAAGCTACCAGTTGTAAGGCATCACCTCCACATTAAACCAACCAATAAACATGAGAGAAGGACGATTTCAAGCGAGCAATTTTCCAACATTTTCAACGTTTCACTCCTTAACAGGTATGCTAAAAATCACAGTTTTGCCTCAAACCATAAAACTGTTTGACGCATGCTTCGTAGTGTGTTAAAGAAGTTTTGCTAAAGGGTACTTATAATGGTATCAGTACTCAAAACAACGTGCGCATATTTTCCTATAACGTAGTTGATTTGTGACTTCAAGAAGTAAAACAACAATTGGTCCTCAAATTCACTAAGAGGCAGCTGGGGTCTTACATTTATTTTCCCGTTTGTTCAATTTAGTACAAATTCAGTCTCGTCAAACACATTTTCTCTAGTTAGGAAGTTCATTCCGATATGTTTTCAGTAACGCACATTCTAAGTTCAGGGTATGTTTCTACAGTCGTGGTGAATCTGACATTCTTAATGCAGGTTGAGAAGTCAAAATTATCGCACCGCCTTTGCCCCTTACGGAGATCTCGGCAATCTCAGTAAACAGTGTCATACTCTTTTCCGAATATAGCGGATTGTCAGTATGTCTTCATTCTGGTGAAAATCGTCATAGTAACGAAATATAGTCACCTTACAATATCCCGTACAAACTTTTGGCATTGTAGTGAGATGATTTTAAGTAGAAAATTGCAAGCGATATAAATGCCGTATGCATTGAATTTCGGAAGACACCCGACTATCTGCTCTGATGTAAGTATAACAATATCAAATCACTTCCGTCACAAAGAGGTTGAATGAATTTAAACTACGTCTCATCAACTAACATTACGGGTTCTAATGCCATGTTTCACTATGCGATTATTGATTCACAGGTGTTCATTTTATGTCCGAATGTTGTTCGTTGGCCAGCCGACCACACGCAAACGTTTCACATAGTCCTGTAAGGATCTAAGGTGTAGACTGTAGACTTTCAGATGCAGTAGTAGTTATCAGAACTTGCGTAACATGGACATATTTCCTGTTTTCTACTCTATATTTCTATTGTTTCGCAGAAAAATACCTTGAAGCCAACGGTATCATTCCGAAAGTTAAACATAGAAATGTGTAGTTAATGTTTGGAGGTTAGATTGATTGAAATATAACATGATCTTATTTGGGTGCAAACTGCGCATTCAGATCAGCTTCTCAGTTAGCGTCACTCGAACAGAAACCACTGATTCGGGATTTGCTACCGTCTAGACCCAGCAGTTATGCACATACTCACTACGACCAGATCTTGACAAGTTCCGCTTTGAAAATGTGATGCTGATCTCACATTCAGTTGCGTAGTGTTACTTTGTGCAAATTAGGCCACAAACACTTTGGATAAGGCTTAAGTTGCTCGATGTTAATAACTAGATCCTGTGTTACAATCAGCTGACTCCAGTTTATATCCCAGCCTGTAGAACCTACAGATCACGTCGGAATCTCCGAATTCACCAGATCCTGTGAGCAATATTCACCATTGACTGTGGATAATTCCTGTGTGTCTGCTGTGAAGTCAGTAGGAAGTTACCAACTTGTTGGCCTCACGAAGTTATGAATGAGAATTAACATTTCTGACTGTTGAACAATAAAATGACGATTCAATCAAATGGCACCGGTTTATTTGTGGCAATATTTTTGGACTAATACTGGACGGTATATATGAACGTACACTTGTTCTTAGCACAAATGTTCAGTTTGCACGCAAACCATAACAATACGCAATCAGTTCAGTTTTGCAATTTATCCTCAAACACTATAATAAGGAACAACGAGGAAGTGCATAATCTAATTTGTTCCTTGAGTAGTAATAAAACTGGTATATATTCCCGAAATGGAAACCAAATGGTTTGCTACAATATGACAGGTAGTTCATTAGTACGACTATTGGAGCTTAACAGACAGGCAGAAATATCCGTGGATGCTGCAGGGGTCTTGGTGGAAATTATATTTATAAGACTGGTGCATGTGGCTGATTTTGGAAGGGCTCAGTTATGCAGCGGTCCAGTTTGATATGGTTTAGTTTTAGGATCAGATGATTGCCAGAAAAACAATAAGGTATTGAGAAATCAAACGCTGACAAGTAGAATTGTATTCCAACCTACGATTTCCAGTTGATTTTGCTGATATTACCTACAGTGCTTACGATAAATACTGCATTTCCTTATCAGGGCGTGACAACAAATTGAAGGTTACAAGCAGCCACTTTAATGATGTGATTAATTCGCAAAGTTTTGGTGTTAAAAATACCTAATGCCGGCTGCACTTTATCCTACCCTGGGACGATGACTCAGTATAGTGTTGAGCAACTGTTCTTCACGTAATAGACACTAAGAACCCCAAGGTAATTCAAGAAGATTGATGTGTACACAGACGACAAGTCGCTGGTTTCTGACCAATAACTAGAAACCAGTTACAGTGGCTCCGATCTTCTCCTTATTCAAATCGATTTGTGTTATTTAGTAAAAATCAGAGGTTCTATAACAATCCAAAAATTAGCCAAATAGCTCCTTCGTAAATATTTGTGTTTGCCAAATAGGACAACAGTTTTTATTCCTTGTACTCCTTAAATGTGTTGGTAGATTCTCACGGTTATCAGTTTGCTATACAAAAAATGGTGCAGTTATTGTGAAGTCAGGGACACCACACATGCGGTTGTTGACCAACTGACATTGCTTGTGAAATGAAGCATAAGTGTTACCACACCGACATATCGGGTCGGTTCTTTACGTGTCGGAACTTGATCAACAGTACCGATCTTCCACATGCTTGCCTTTAGTTTTGCTGTCTTTTCCACATCCTTCTCATGGTTGACCACTACCCATTAAGTAAGACACATCTGACGTCCAAGAGGAACTAAGCCCATCGTGATTTTGAGCGGCATATTAGATCACCCTTAAAGTAGTCCGTTATTGACACAATTTACGTAGATTATCCAACAGAAATGATAGCTTCTCGATAGTTTTGGGTCTTCCTTAGTCAACATTTAAGCAGTAGACATGATACATAGTACTACCGTGATCTAAGAAATAAGAAACAATAGATGTTTTAACGTCCCTTCTT
>JTDE01002636.1:78267-98981 GCA_014338405.1 Paragonimus skrjabini miyazakii
AAGCAATAAGAAACAATAGATGTTTTAACGTCCCTTCTTGTCACCAACTTTAATATTTTAAGGAGTTTATTCCAGCTTGCTTCCCTGTGTATTAACCAATATATTTTTTGAGTAGTAATCATATTTGGTGATATTTTTGTGCTGTTCCACTTTAGATGCTTAAACAATATAAAATATTGTGACCATTCTTGCGAATTGCTACCTGATGTTAATCGTTTCAATTGCTTAAAATACTTCGGAACGCGAGAAAAATGCGCCAAATTTAGATCGGTATGGAGTATTTTGTTGACTCAGTCTTTGCGCTTCCCCTATATCTAGACAGGCTCTCAGATACTATGTGGAAGGTATTTTTTCTATGTAAAAACGTCATGAAATAAAACGTCCGGTGAACAAGATCGCTTGGAGTGGTTCAGCTTTACGCTACGTACAGCATATATGCATGTTAGTTTTGCGGCACACTTGAAGGTCGACGGATGGTATTCAGTAAATTTCAGCTTAGTATGGTGAACGAAAACAAGTTGCTTGAAGTGAATTATGTGGTTTTTCAGAGTTTGTGGTAAGGTCAACACATTTACGCAGTATATTTACCTAAGATATGACCACACGGGGCCATGAGAGATTTAACCTTATGATTGATCAGTTGATCCATCTTGGGATATGTTTGCTTTGTGGAATTGTTTGCCAGTTTCGTCTAAACTAGCCAACATCTTCAGCTAACCAAGTTCACTAGTGCCAGCAGCCACGTGATGTGTTACATAACCGACAAACTCTAGTTGATCTTTCGACAGTACTAAACATTTCACGAAGGATCTCCACTCTTGTTTTTGCACTTCTTTGTGCAAGTCAGTTTGAGTCAACAATCTGTTTAAGACACTCCGGAAGGTATAGCTTTAGTTGTCAATACAAGCGTTTGCTTATCAATAATATAAAAAGACAACATGAATGGCTTACGATGGTTGAAGTAAAAATTGGGCCACAAGATTACAAGATGCAGTATTGCACAATCACAGTAGCCGAAATATTCAAATTAGTATACACGCAATTGCCCCGAACATTTCAGACAAACACCTTCAGAACTATCTGAAGTATAACACAGATAAGAAATCGTTAAATATGCTCGGATGCACCCTACAGGTGGTTACATTTAGATTGTGTTACGAAATTGACCAACGGTTGAAACAGATGTGAAAACAGAGGATTAGTTTTATGTTAAGAGCTTTTGTTATCAAACCTCTTGCAAGCTGTCAGCTAAGACTGGACAATTATAGTGCTAACTTAAGAGCATGAATACCGCTGTATCGAGTCGGATTATCTGCAAATCTGGTTTCAGAGCTTAAGACGTTTGGAGGCACCAGGGAAATTACAAGAGAACAGTGGAGGCAGCGCAAAACTGTGCAGGGTTGATAAAACTTGTAATCGAAAGGTGAAAGATGTGGAGTACTTCAAAATACGCAACGTAAAAGTGAGCCTCATGACGTTCATTTAATCATAGCTGGTAGGGAGGTACCAATGTGTATAGTAATGAAAATTTACCGTCAAGAATTTGAAAGACTATCATCTGGAAATGAACGCACCGTTCCTTGAACTGCTGATGACGATCGTCAATAACCAGAGAAACCAAAGCATCCATATATTTGGCAGTCTTCCTAGACAAACCACGACCATTTGACCATTAGTTCAACAGATAAGAATGTACTGCAGCACTGATGGGGGAAAATATCAAAAATATCAGTTTCAAAATAGCGTTATTTGCATGCTTCTAGAGAATACTTCCCGTATGGCGTCACCAAATTAAGCAGTGGTTAGAAGAGTTATCTGAACAACGCCTTAGAGTGTGTCATAGTTAGTTCCAACTGGAAATGACATACTTGGTATAACGTGTTCTGTGCTCTCCTGATGAATTAACCACTTAACAGCTTAGTTCACCTCGGTTACGTAACGGTACCATGTGCCGGTTAATACACTGTTGCTCAACATAATTAGTTAAAAAGAATTATCTTAAAATGAAAAAAACAGGTGGATGACCTCCCCATTTTTTCCTAGACCTAAAAAATGGGACAAACAAAACAGCAACAACGTCCAGACTTGATCTTGAGTGCACACGATGAGGGTGCACGACGATGAGAGTTACCAGCGTTTACCCGGGTAGTAATTCTAGAGAATATAACGTTTTTAACAGGGTGAGGACTTTTATTAGTTGAAGTAGTTTAGAAGAATTTCGGTTGGGAGTCACGGTTACCTTCGAACTTTATTGGAAGGTTGCCAGTATTTTTGAACCTTTGTGAACAGTTCATTACTAAAAATTTGCAGTTGATATCATATGCTTGAGTAACGACTATGAATATTTCACAATAACTCATCATGTTCAATAACTCTGTTGATTTGTTAGTTCAGAAGCTCATTGCGGACCTTCTCATATTGGATGAAATATCACACATGAGTGATGCTACGTTATTGATGATTTTAGATTAAAACGGAATAGTGAGTTTCCGCTTATCACTTTTGCCTTTATGTACTTTTCCATAACATCGTTTCTATATGTAAGCATTTCAGAACCATCGGTATTTATCGGTACTTGCCGTTACCAGGATGTGTATCAAGGTAGACAGAGTTTTGTAGATTATACCAGAGGTTGTTAAGTTCTGACAGTCTCTAAACTACTAGGTATTACTTTGGTTGTCGGCTTTCTTTTCTTACACTCTTAGGTTTTCATTTTTGATGGTAAGAATCGACCGTGCTGAATAAAGGGCATTTCGGGAGAACAACAGATATTGATTCATAAATAAAAGTGCAATGCCAGGCGGTCCCAGAATAAAACTGGCCTAAGTCGAACAATCTCTCAGGCAGCCTTAATTCTGATTAGCCGCAGATTTTATACTTTACACTGACTACATTAACGTGTCATGTCACCTTGTGAAAATATGGTTATTGGACTTGTAGTAAACCAAAATCATTAATAATTTTGATAACCGCATATAGTAAGAATCTTAACGGTGCCTGTTGCAAACGTAGAGTGTTAAAGAACATTAGAAAAATTTACTTGAGTTGGACTCTCTGATCGGTCTTAAGCATTTTGTCAGAAAATGAAATTTCAGAAGATTTAGGTCCTCACGAATGATGTTTTATTATTGTCTAGATACATTAGTCAATGCTCGTAGATCTAGCCGAACCTTAGGTTAGTGTTGATCCAGAAATTGAAGGAAGCTCAGCTTAAGTTGCCCATTGCATCCGGTATATGAACAACATACTCTTGGATATATGGTGGTAGGCTTTGCTACCTATAGTGCATCAAGTGTCGCCTGCATAATTTCCTAAACTACCTTCACGAATTTGGCGGCTCAAATTACCCTACGAGTAACACTTTCGAGCAAAAAGTTTGCATGATGAAAAAACGTTTCAAGGTAAAACTGGACTCTCTACTTATCGGAAAACTGCAATATATCTTGCTTGCAAGATTTTGTTATGCAAGCTCATGCTCATAGTTTTCTCCGCATTTGAATAAACTCTTGAAAGAGTAGTCTGCGTATTTTTTAAATGCTTGTATTACATATTGTAGCCAACTTATCCGGAATTCCAGCATTCTACGCAAGCCGGTAAATGTAGATTACTGGTGCACCTTTTGTGGGAGTTTAGAGAATCAAAAATTACGCATAGCCAATGTTACACAAGGGTTACTAAATGACCACTTGTGTGCATGCTGAAAATGTTGTACCCTTGCACGGATAACGCTCATTCACGTAATGCAAATCTACCGGTTCACGTGACCTTTCAGGTTACAGCAGATTTACTTCCGTGTGCTTAGAACCTTCCTACCACTGCAAAATTCTGCATTACGCTAAATTTCCAGTTATCAAAAATCCCGTGTTCATTTCGACTGGAACTCGTTGGTGATACTGTTCACACTTACCGTGCATATAATCAAATCAGCCGTACTTTTTTTATCCACAGAGATATACCTCACACTAGACCAACATTCGTTTCTGCACAAAAACAAATAAATGGTCGACACTATGAAAGTTATGTTGAGAACAAAATGTTCTCAATAGGCTGACAGATTTTGTCAAATACCCACCAGGTTCGACTGCAACGAATGTCTGGGCCTTCTATAGAAAGAAGTTCTAGGTAACACTGAGCAAGAAAAGTCTTCTGGAAATTGTATGACGGAATTGTGTCATCATCAAACTACAAATAGTAAATCTTCCTTGACTCGTAAAGGACACATCTGGCTACCTTGTATTGAAAACAGAAAGTGCGTGAAACCTGTATTTGTTACAACCAAACAGTGTGATAATTCACTAAGCATTCCAGGAAGTGTTCCGTGAACCTTGCTGTTTTTGTCCAGAATGAAGTTTTGCGTTTCGACTTGTAAGTTTTGTGAGATTACTTGGTCAACACTATCGCACACGCTTTATTTGCAGAAGTAGTCTTATCGTTAGCAGTAAACATCGAGCTTTCTTGTGTAATTATTTAGTGGGCAGAATTCTTCAATAGAAAAACCAATGTACAACAGGTTGCTGTAGGTGGAAGTCGTTAACCATTATATATGCTCACCAATATCCACTGTTAGAATGAGAAGACTTTGGGCCACTTTGAATGGGACATGGATGCCGCAAATGGATTTCACCTTTGTGGCATTGCCTAAGAATATTCTTAAAATTCCTTGTTCCGTTGAGGTTACTGTCATCTAAGTACACCATATCCACAACGTGATCGCCCCCGGAGCAACTGGATTTTGTTAATTTCAGCAGATCTAGACTTGTCAATTTATGGCATGTTTCAAGTTATTTCATGGAACCTCGATCAAAATAATCTGAGATCTAGGGATGTTTTTGAGATTGGATCAAATTATGTTGTGGCCAACATGTGACCAGAAACGTCCAGATTGTTCATATTAGGTAGCAATTTCTTCGTGAATTTCTAGTAACATGAAATAATCTAAATAGATCGGAAGTCTGAGGCTATAAAATTGCTTTTTCTTTGTAGGGAATTTGATTATAATGCTACGGTAGAGCGTAATTGTACAGTCTGTTCTGTACTGCCAATGTTAGACCAAGTCTCTGATCATCAGCACTGAATGAAGTTACATACAACTCACCATTAGAGACAGGTCTGGTACTCATGTGCAGAAAACATCAACTATAGTTTCGTAAGCAGCCTGAGTAGTCGCATTAGTGGTCCGGCATTTGGAACATCAAATGAAATTTAAAACTGGAGTGTAAAACTATCCCGTTTCTTCGACGTGTAAATGAAGACAGTAGGCTGCCGAGTTTTCTGGAAATGATAGCCAATAATGTGAATTCAGATGACCCATTATCATGAAATTAATAAAATATAACCGACGAAATGAAGTCACTACTGAGACTAACAACGGTATTCGCGATAATCTGTTAGATTGAGCTACTGTATTCTCTCCTAAAGATAGCTTATTTTGGTTGAAGACGTGATTATCTACGTACAGTGCATAGGTGGACCATGTTTTTTTCAGTGGCGACGATCATTCGGTTAAGGACAGGTAACTACCGCCATATTTGGAAAGGTTACCTAGAGTCTTGGGACTTCGTTGTCAGTTTTTATTAATTCTGTATATTTTATTTTAACTCCTCGTACAGAGTAAGTTGCTTTGGTAGCACAGTAAAATAGTTACGTGAGCGGATTCTAAATTGTCATCCAACCTATCTAGTTAGTGATTTATTTAACTCATGAAAAACTCTGGCTGAGCACTTCTTCTGAACACTTGATCTCTAGACAACAGTCAGTCAGGCGTTTCAAGTGCTAAGCTGAATGCCGGGTACATTTCTGGGTACCAGGCTTCTTCGTCCGTGTTACAAAATTTGTAACAAAGGCTACCCGAAATAACTAAAGAACAGGACACCCAACTTACCTGAAAAGTTGTGTTCTTCTCATCTCACTGTTTGATGAAGACAGTATGCACGCAAATATTTCAACTCGTCCTGTATCATCTTTTCTGTCAACCTTATCATGTATCTCAACCAATTTCAACACAAGTCTCTAAATTCCTGAGATAGTCTCTTTGGTTTAATTTCCGATTTCTTATTGCTTACTACGAATAACATTTCACAGAATCGTGCTAATCTAACAACCACTGTTTATTTTTTAATTTACTGAGGTATGTTTTTAAGGCATGATGTTTCTGCCGATGGTTTGAATCCAGCCGAAGCACTGACTTCTCACAATTAGGTCTCGTACAGAATCACAGATCTACCAATTCATTTATTAGTAAAACAATATTTTGTAAATGTAAAGTTTACGAAATGAACTGCTCGGATAGGTGTCTTCCCTTAAAGCTATGATTCTAGTGATGGGAAAATAGTTGATTCGTTAGTAAGACCCGTAAGTGAGTTTGTCAAAGTAGTATAGTTGCCTTTTGTTAACACTTACAAAATGGTTTGAGAAAATACATGACACCAAGTGCACTGAGGCTCTACCACGCTCGCAATTCACTTTCTTCAAGTATCTGATGGAGATGGTCACTTGCTTATCGTTTCAGGTTTTTGCTTGATACGATGCCCATTCCACGGCCAACCACTGAAATGATGACAGTGACTACCCACCAAAATCATACACACAGATGACTACCCTTTAAAACATGTAGGTTTCAGTTTAGGAATGTAATCTAACCCCATAACAGAACGTAAACAGTCGCTAATTTACTATTCCCGACAACTTACACGTTTAATCTTGGATTTTGACTGTTGAAAGAGGTCTGAAAGTTTTAGTCATACTGTGCAGACATTTTTTATAAACGCTAATCGACAGCGTGAAATATTTTATTCAAAATAATTTACTCTGAACAATCATCTTTATTGACAGTTGGTTCAGTAATCAACGTTTTCTGTCGGTTCTTCAAACAGTTGGTTTGTTGTAAGCGGTTAGCCAGTTGATTTTCCAAAATTACGGTTAACACAATATATGGTTTAAAATCCTTCAAATATGCGATCATATTTTGTTCTAACTTACGTCGAATGGTCTAATTTTTGGTAGGGATAGTCCAGCTTACGTTTGTCACATTTTCTGTATCCTACTAAGTGCTGGAGGCTACTGGACGATTGCCAAATCTCAATTAAACCTTAACTAGCAACACTGAACGGATAGCGAGAGATAGAATGTAATGAGAACGAAGTGATCGAAAAATTATTGCATCTTCTTGAATTTTATTGCTCGTTAATGAAAACCTCGAGGGCTGATGCGTTCAGTCCGAATAACATTTAATGTTCTCACTACGTACTTAAGTGATAATTTGCTAACGCAACTGCTAAATAGTAGCGCCATATATATATATAAACATGAGCTTAAATTTGCTGCTGAATCTATTGGTTTTGGTTAGGTTACGATACACATTATCATTTGTAACGTGTAACATAATTCAGATGCGAGACGAAGTCTACTGAAAACAGGTAATCGGACAATGGAAATGCTAACATAACAAAATGTGTGTGCGATTCGCAACAAGTATATTCGGTTATCCAATCGTTAAAAACATTTAATATATTATTAAGTAGACAGTTCTCATTTACAGACTTCCTTGAAGTCATCACACATCATTTTGTTTCGACAGTTAGTGGAGAAAAATACTACACAGGATTATGAAGAATGACTGTGACAACGTTACACGATCCAGTCAGTCCAGTTTGCTTTGTTACCGTCAGGCTAAGGCCTTGGCCTAACGTTGGCATCTCACATGGTTGTCTGTTGTGCTGTGAACCGGATAAGTGCTGTCGCCCGCGGAACATTACCGTTGCCAGGCAGTTTAGAGATGTACATATTGACATGTGATCAGGCGCCATGGTGACAGTAGCCCCATGGTTCTGTTCACCTCAATCAACAAAGAGGTGGAGTGACCGGTTCTGAAAGTGTAATATTTTGCTGTTCTAGTAGATCCACCTGGACATTCAAAATATTATCATGGAAGCCCCGGGATCTAAAGATGCTCGCAACCGTTATTCGACCAAAGCACTTCATGTAATCTCATCTACGCACGATGAACAATGTTTCCAGTGCAACGGCAAGTGTTCCAGAGTTCAAGTTGGCACTCAAGTTCAATAGTGACAAATATCTTTTGCAACGGATGATAGAAAACTCCGTGTTTAAAGCTGTGGAAATTGAGCACGACCAGTTTACTAAATCACCGGCGGCTTTGCTGACTATTTGCATAGGCGCATATTTTCATGGACTGATCAATGATATTTGGTTTAATTCATTTCTGAGACAAAAGTGGTTGCATGTGGTGGAGACACTGACATGATCTGCAGGCAGCCGGTGTACACATTCGCCAAAACGGTACATTTAGTTACTGCATGATCGTGTAGAGTTACTGGCAGCTGTTATGCTGACCAGCCTGAATGATAAATGAAATGCTACTTCAAGTTGAAAATTGTTGATCACAAAGACCTGGCCAGTTATTCGAGAGATTTCGGTTTTACTCAAACCAACTTACCCAAACCCGATAAGAAATTTGCATGTATACAAAGTTGTCGAGGTGTACACCATGACAGTCGAGGCAACGGTTGCTTCGAGGAATGTGTGAGAGGACAGTTGTTACAAAACAACACGCTGCATTATAGAAATTGTGAGTTAACGACGTACACAGATGATGAACACAATGCATATTTATTGTGTGACAAAGTGGGAACATACAGAACAACTTGACACCTTTGCAACGGCTAGTTTTATTATTCCGCTGTATACTAATAATGTTGGTTTGTTCCTCACAGGCGTGATTTCTATTTACTTGTTGATTAACAAAAGAATGGTAACTGTTTAACATCATCATTTCACTGCATGCTGTGTGTGTATTCCATTTCCTGAAAGTTAACGAACCATTTTTCTGACGTTCTTTTGTAAGCTTCTATTGATCGATAAGTAGTTGAGATACGTGTATATCCTCTTTCAACAACGACTGTGTTTTCCAGACAACTATACTTACTACGTAAGCAAGCTCACGACCATAAATGCTCAAACCGACACACATTTAGGACCATCCCGATTTAGGAATAGATTTCTCTGATTGAGCATTTATTTGCCTGTCGACAACATGTGAGTGACAGAAATTAGGCACCCCCCATTTTGGAATGCAGTCCTTCATTACAAAAACAATATTGCTTAAAAACTACGGTTGCTATGCGCCAAACTACTCGATTGACACTGATCAACAAACAACGTATTTTATGCATAAACTGTGAAGGATTCTGCTAATTGTTAATGTATAATTTTAGACTGTTGTGTACAAGTTGAATGTCACTCACACTTGCCTACCAGTTAAAAGTAACCGGACTGTTACTGTGTCACTTCGCAAAATGATCAGATCAATCTCAGTCACACCAGTAATCGATTGTGTCCCAACATTTGAATGTATGAATGCAGTCACATTTAATAGGAGGCAAATCGAACACTGGACCGCATGCTCCATAAGCATGAAGACAACCTTGGAATCTCATTTGGGCACACAGCACTGACATACACTCGATCTGAGGCAGAACTCATATTCTGAGTTTGTTTCATAGTGAATTAGTCAAAAGAGTTTCACAGGCTTACGATGGATTCTGTCAGGCTTGAGTGGGCGTAAAGCGCCAACAGATCGCTATACGTACTTTTTATTTTGTGGTCTACTTGCTTGTTCTTTGTTGACTGTTATCTGTACCCAAATTCTCCACCGTTTAGTTTGGAAGCCGGCAATATGCTTGGCGTTATGCGTGGTCGTAACTTTCTATTTTACAGGATCGTAATGACGCCTCGATCCTTGGTGTTCGTTTACTCCAGCAAACTTCATTGTGTTCATAACAACATTCTGTGTATAAGAATGAAATTGAGAACTCTTGTTAATTATAAAAGATAGGAATTAAATTAATTGAACATCACACATAATTGATTGCAGATGTCGCATTCTCATAAACTTCCCAGTCGGTCCCTTTCGAAAAGAAGCACTAGACTCGAGTTTCGGTTTCATTAGAGCTCGTCAGCAGTGTATATTCTTGCCACGGCCCCCCTGTTCATGAGACAACCGTGTTTACCACTGTGCCATTGACCTCACATTAGGCACAACCGAATTATCGGATCTGAACGCTAAACCACATACCGCAAAACGACATCGTAGAAGATTGTAAGTTATCTTCAGTGACTGGTATTCACGATTGTCGAATTATGACTCGTGTTATGGTAGCTCAATGTATTATGTAAAACAAATTGTTGTAGCGTATATTACCTACAAAATTCAGAAATGCGTGAGTTGCTTAGGTGATTTTATATGAACCGTTTAGCTCTGTTTATGTAAGAGGACACGTCATCAAGATGAAGCCACACGTTTGCTGTGTAAAATTAGGCAGACTGATTTTTAAGAAATTATGATGGGTCTGTCAAGTTGCTTGGTTTTGGTTTATAGAACAGGAACGGTATCTATATAATTGGCTGAGTATGTTATCTATAAACCAATTTGTAATGGCTAGCCTGAAGTCCACAAACTAATCGTGACCCATGCCCATCTGCAACGTTCTCATCCGATATTCAGCGTTCAAGGACTTGAATTCATCGTTTTAATGTTATTCACGGTTACTGGAGGGACATGGGTTTGCAGGTGAGCGACGCAGCAGAAACTGAGAGAGCATAGTTGTAGGTAAAGTACAGTAACTACAGGTAAGTTCGTCATATTTTCTTGCTAAAGGAATTCTGCTGTGAAGTCACTGAAGCTGTTTGCAGTCAGTGATTGCGAGCGTCCAAGCTTCAGGTGACAGGCCGTGAACAAAAGTGATCGAGCTAGCAGGTGACTGCATAGGTTAAGCCCACCCGGAACTGAGACACGGAACGGTTAGCATAAATGCATTGCGGATATAAACGTCCGTACTGCATTAAACTATACGCAACAGGCAAAGTACGAAGCACCTAAACAAAAACATAGGTGTTGACATCCTGCAACGTTCAACGACCTACAGGTTAAAGTGCGAGCAATTTTTGCTTAAGCCTTTATGTTCTCGATCGATTAGTGACGCTCAAAACGCTGCACTTGATGTCAGAAATCATGAACTCGATCGAGACTCATATCGGAAGGAAGGCCTTCTTGGAAAAGCCGAATCTTTATCAACGAGCAGGTTTATATGGTATAGGGGTGGACGAAGTGTTTGCACTGAGAGCAAGAGGTCAATGGTCCGTTGAACGGGAACAAAAGCCACTTCTGCAAGCAGTCGCGGTTTGACGCCATCCATGAATTCAACCTGTTTAATTACACGACTCGACTAAGTTTATTCAAGACTAAGGTTGCTACAGTGACTGAAGTTTTGTTGAATAAACCAACTGAATAACACAGTCTTCTTCCGGCTCTCAGTCATGATGATACGTTGCATCCTTTCAACAGTGAGGAATTATTCAGATAACCAATTACTTGGACCTGCGCCTTATTCCATTAAGAGAATCGTAGTCATCGCAAAATGCATTACTAAAGGGTTTACGATGGAGAGCGGCTGTGGTACACTTGAGGTGGATGTTTCAAGGGACCTCGAACTAAAGAAGTCTTGCTAGTGCCGCCTCAAAGCTGTTGCCGAATGTTAGAAATGTCTCATTCAAACAAGACAATGAATTAAACTAGTCTGTCGTGTAGGTGAACGCGAATGTGATAGTTGATATTTGAAAGTTTTATCGACATATTAGCATGCGGGTTTCTGAGTTCACATACTACGGTTGGATAACGGACCTAAAATTTAGTATATGGGACTCAATTACAACACGTCCCTCGGTTTGTATTGCGTCGCTCATCTGGACACTCCTGTCCATTCAATAGCCGTGAATAACGATAAAACAACGAGTTCCCGTCCCTGACTGTTGAACGTCCAATGAGAAAACTGCATTAGCGACTAGTTCATGGAATTCAACTGAGCCAGTACGAACTTCGACTGATTCACAGAGAACGCAATTTTCCAAAAAGCAGGTGTCGTGTTCTACACCACAGGGTGAAATTCATGCGATAGGATGAAGAGTTGTCAATCACATTAATAAACCCCCATTGAGCATCCATTAACAGTTGTTAAATACACCATATCAGCACAGTATGCTGTTGGCATGTGGGATCTATAATAAGCACTGACCAGTACGTGTATATAAGTTAATAGTTCTGTTTTTCTTTCTGAATCACCTGCGTTATAATGAAGTTAGTTTTGCTTTTGTGTTCAAAGTGGAGCACATTACTTACTTCGGCTAAAGTTTTTAGGCCGAACAAAAATTTGCACAAAAGTATAATATTTATGACCCCTGTTTTCCGTCGTGTCATTAGACATCAGTCTTTAATGTAGCTATCCAGTATAAGGATGACAAACGACGATAGGCACACAATATTAATTCAGAGGTGATCCAACTGTGAAACATCTGTACTGTAGCTGTATTTGAATCGGCAATAGAAATAACATCCACAGATGCGACAAGAACTCTACCAGCTGGTCCAACAAGCCACGCCGAGATCTCTCAGATTTCCTATTTAGACTTTGTCATTTATGCGCTCAGCAATGGCGCCGGTATATTCCACTGCGATCTTCTCGAGAAATCCTGCCCGAACAGTCGATCCTCCAAAGCAAACAGTACATTCTACATGAGAAATGTGGTGGTTGAATGACTGAGTCAAAATGTGAAACTTCGGAGCTGCTGAATGACTTCATGGCTTAGTTGACAAAACGTTTGCTGCACCAGGAGGTACCAATTCTGCTGCCGATTTGAATCTAATCAACGACCAGACGTTTTGCGACTGAGTTCCTTCTAAAGTAACAAGTTTGTTGAACTGGCTGTTAATAACACACTATTAAGATCTCTCAGCATAATTCAGAATTATCGGAAGTTAACACCTCACAGACTTCCATCTAAAATATACTTATTTAAAATCTGCTCTTCAGCAGTGAAGCATTCATCAAAAACCCTACCTGTGCATGTCTTTCAAGCTGCAGTAGATAAATTAAAATCTGTTCAGTTTAAGTGATATCTCTTTCGCTAGGAGTCCTTTCTATTCAGTAGACTCAAGTATACGTGTAACGGTAGTAATACTGTAAATAAGAGGCGACTAATTCTCATAAGCACACAGTATAGTTTGGTTGAAGATTTCATGTGTACAAGCATTGTCTTGTGTTTTTGTCACTTTATATTAATACGTCAGGGCAGGAATTCCCAAACCTTCCCATTGTATTACTATCCAAGGTTCCAACGCGTGATACCACCTCATCGATTTATTATTAAAAATAAAGTATTCATCCTTTTGGATTCCCAAACTCGAGGTCATCACTTCCCCCGTCAGTCTACATCACATGAACACAAAAGTTGTGATAATGACAACCAGTATGTCAATACGGATGAATTAGTCAAGTTGGTAGCTGTTTTTTACAATCATACTAGCCAACTAGAATGATGCTGGAAGATGCGCAGAAGCCTGTGATCTTTGTAGCCAAAAGTTCAAGATGCCTCTCTTTAACGGGTTTTGTCCACTTCTTTCTAAGCTACTGCATTATACATTCATATCGTCCCACAATATAAGACGTCAAATACTTTCAGAAACCCTAACTTGAGACATGAGTGCGCGAAAGGAGTGTTGGATGAAATCACTTGGTCAGGAAAATGCTGTACTGGCATTCGGACCTCTAACTTTATAGTCATTAGGTTAGGACAGCCAGAAACTGACAAATGCGGAGGCAATGTGGGAAGTTAAAGTTGCATACTTTTGAACAAACTCTGGGATAGTGACCAGCTTACAAGTAATATCTATGCATACTATATTGAATGAAGTCTGACAGAAAAATCAATGTTAAGTTGAATGCTAGATCTTGCATTTTTAATTTTCGTTGATGTCAAAAACGTGCACTGGAATTGTTTCTATGTTTTTCAATTCGTCTTTCTTCCAGAAGAACCACTGTTAATTGAAGATCACTTTCTGATTTCCTGTTAATCATCCTGGTGATAAAACGTCAATGTGATGGCCGGCTGTGGTATTGAGCTAGCTTGTTCTACGCCTTCCAAATGAGCACCCCTAGTTGTATTCCGGATTGTGCTGTCGATATTTGCAGTAGACACCTGTTCAGTCGGCTTCGGTGGTTTTCATTCGCATTAACCTCCAGGGCTGCTAGTAAGTTTGCATTTTAGTAGCTCGTTACTAGAACCATTTACTTTGAGCTACATATACCTATATATATATATACAGCTGTACGGTGGAAATGTTACATGTTAATCAGGGTATTGACGTTAATTTACAAGCAGTGGAGTTCCATGTAATCGAAAGCAAGAGACATTATTTTGCTCCCCCAGTAAGGACTTTGATAGTGGATGATAGTAACAAGGAAATCGCCTTAAACGTATTGCACAACCGCTGCACACAGTCTTTTACTGTGGGTCAGTGAAGGTTTAGGCAAATCATTTGAAATTACCTCCAACTCATTTCAGGCCGCCACCACGCTAGTGAATCTTCGTGAATGTATTCTGAACGTATCCATGAGCATCATCTAGCCTGAATCAGCAGCGGAGTCACCAAGATCATTATCAGCGCAACGGTTGCACACCTAGTTGATACACATCATACTGTGAACCTGGACTCCGCTCTTCGACCGATTTACCGAGTCAACGCCAGTCACTGAAAAACTATGGGATTCCAAATTTTAGCCACAGCTGAAGCGATTGGAATTCGATTAAAAAATCTACCCTTGTGCGAACAAAAGCATTTTTGTTCAGACGTTGAGGTTGCCATAGCCAACCACCCACATCACGACCGATCAAAGCGCCATGGTTCAGTTGCGTCAAAATGTTGTCCCTATGTGTGCCAATGACGTATCTGACCTCATATGAATTTGGAACTTGTTTTTGTTCGTCTCGCCCTGACAACTCTGTTTCACATAAATTGTTACGTAATCAGCCCGTTGATGAATATTCGAAAACGTGCTTGTTCCCTACACTATTGTTTTCCATGTGATATATTCGTTTGACTTTTCGAAATTCAAATAACTTCTGTGATCTTTTGGTCTATAACTTTAGTGTAACCTCGCCGGTAATTTCTCTAATTACGGCCTGACACTCTTTTTCAAATGTTCCGCGTGATAGAACTCTTTTGGTCCATCGCGTTTACGTTCCCCTCCACCAGTTCATGCTGCCGTACGATAAAGCTTACAAGTTACGATCTGATTATCGATGATAATGTTTGGTTTCTTTGAACGCTGTTTTCGTACTCAATGGTAAAGCCTACCACACAGCTTGTCGAATTTTCCTTTTTATCAACATCCGTTGAGGAGGTCTGTTTTGATGTTTGTCATTTTCGAACGTTGGTTACAGATACACTGGAACTAATGAATTTATGTGCTCTATGACTCCATGCATAACTGTTCCATTAGTCGACGATGATGACCTCAGTAATCACCACTTTGCGCTGGTACACTATTCCTCAGAACGATCTGTCACTTTTATTCTCTTTCGGGAAGACAATTTCGAGTTCAGTAAACTTTTGGTCAACGCAGTCAAAATTCTGGTAGGTTTATAATTATGTACCGTATTGTATCAATATTTGTTGTGAATGAATTCGAGCTTTCCGGAGATTCCTGTGAAATTTAAACTTACAACTTACTCCAGCAGTACTTGAGCGGCAAATCCTTTGCAATATCCTGAGAAATATACACCATAATGATATATCCATTTACTAATAACGTTTTCAGGTAGAAAATCAAACTCCGTGGTCAGCCGGATGGGTACCAGGAACTACACATCTTTACATGCACTGCCAACTTGCAAGATGCAAAGTTAAATCGATTGGCATCATCTTATAGATTGTCTAACTTGAAATCGGTAAAAAAAACCATGGATTTAACCAATTTTTGTGTTTAATGATATCAAGATTGACTTCAACATTGTTGTATAGAACGTGGGTCAGTGCTTACTTCGATGTGATACACCAAATTGTAGTTCCTTTTGTCTGCAAACAGTAAATTAAAATAAACTTAATGACTTGATTGAACACGATGAGGATTTTTTTACAAGAATTTTACTTACAAAGTTCATTAAATTTGTTCAGTATCACGGACGATTCCAGAAAAGAGCGACACTCCAGTGCTTTATTCTCAATGGTATTGCCTGGAAGTTTTGTCTGAATGCAAAGTCCGTTGTCGATTATGAAACTGTAGTCGGGTGTCCGACGGAAAACTGTTGCCCAGAACGACATACTGTCATATGAGAGTAGTTCTTGATGTAGAATTATTAGAAACTTGGCAACCGATTTTTGAGTCCTTGAATAAAGTTTCCACATTTTACAAATAGTAGATCACTTCGGTCTTTGATTGTTCGCAGAGCCTGCCAATTACATTGCAAACGTCTCATCAACAAACGAGATGACATTAGTTCATATGAGTTTGAGCGCATACGTCATACTGATCATATCACCTCGTTAACTGATAAAAGGTTTTAATTCTGATCGCCAAACTCGGCAAACAACCGAAAACCAGAAACAGCAACCCGACCTACCAGCTTCGTGATTATTCCCAACGGCCACCACCAGGTTATTTGATTCTTTTTGAAGTCCCTTTGACATAGCTTGTCAAAATGCAAATTAAGCGTCACCCACAACTGATTACACTTTTCGCGTCACCATAAACTTTTCCACCAACTCTTTCCAAAACGATCATTAGATTGAAGTTTGGAGTTCGATAGAGCTCGTCGGTCCTGTATATCCCTGTCATTCCGGCCACATGTTCATAAAACAACCGTGTCAATCACTGTGTTACTGATCTCCCATGAGATAACTCAATACTCAAACACTGCGCCACGTTGGTCGATGAGCGAGACTATACTGGAAATCAAAATAAAGTAAAGAGTAGTATATATGTAATGACTAGTTAAAAAGGTTATGTGGAATTTGTTACGTTACTTTGAAACCATTTGACGAAAACAATAAAATTTGAAAGTCGCCTCAGACTACTCGTATCATACCAAACTAAAACGACCAAAATATCCTGTGGTTTCCAAGATCTCTTTTTACGATTCATGTGATTTTTCACTTTAGATAACCCGGTAATTTCAGATAACACATGGTTTGCTTACCGGATACAAGGCAATTACAACTATTGATGAGTAGTAGGGGATTTTGGTTTTCATTTAGATTGAACATCACCCACAATTGACCGCAGCTGTCGCATTCCCATAGACATTCCAGTCGGCTCCTTTTGAAAAGAAGCACTAGATTCGGGTTTCGCTCTCATTAGAGCTCGTCAGTAGTGCATATCATCGCCACTGCCGGGACTTGAACCACGGAAATTCTGTTCATGAGGCAACCGTGTTGACCACTGCGCCATTGACCTCACGTTAGGCACGACCGAATTATCATATGAGAACGCTCATCCACTTTCGCTTGCGAGTTAGTTGACTGAAATCTAAACGGGGATTTAAGCATATAGTCAACTCAACTCTGACACCGCAGCGTGTTGGTTGGACGACAACAGTAGACAGTTTAGAATGCTGTAATTTATTGAAGATAATGTACCGCTGATTTCAGTGATCTTTGTCCTATTTTTTTTTCATAAAAGAAACTCGAGTCCAGTGATTCTTTTCTAAAGAGGTCGGCTGGAAAGTCTATTTGAATGCGAAATAATCAGCATAAGTGGAAGAAACAACAGTAAAAACAAAACATGTGTGGAAGTGTTTCATCAACAAAAAATTGATAAGGTATTAATCATGGCGTAGACTCCCGAGGTTATTTGGGTTGAATTACCTAACCTAAAAAACCGACTACCACAAACTCATCGTCGAAACTTGGGAGGCTTCGGGAACCGCAACTACTTCATTTCCTGACCATACTAAACAGCTTAGTTGTCTCCTTTCTCCTGAACAATTCTGGCATAATATAAGCTCAAATAACGTGTGCATTACATGACCGGATCACCAGAGAATATGCATTCTAAGGGTTTGACGACATTGGCACATACACTGGATTTGTCACGCACGCAGGGACAGGTAGAACACTGTTGTCATGTACACATTTTTGAAGGTTAACGTCGTGTCACCGCATTTGGACATTGCAGATATTTTCACGTTATCTTACAAGTTTATGAGTAAAATGTACCCTCAACCAGATATTGTCGTTTACTGGATTAAAAGGGAGGTATTTCAGGGAACACGGCTGTCAAAGCTTGACGCATACATGAATAGGAAGGATATCTATCGAATTTTTACACAAATGTTAACAACCTGAGCCGGAGTAAGTTCGTTTTGTCCGGTGCTATGGCCACCTTTTTAGCTGGAACGTAATGTTGATATTTTCAGTCTAGGACGTCATCCTTCAAAATGCCGTTTTGAAGTTTTTAATTTTCACTGAAAGTAACTATCATTTTTCTACTCGTGAAATAGAGAAGAAATGCGCATCAGATTCCGGAGATCCTCACTGGTTGCAAGAAACGCTGGTAGCCTGCTTAGAGATGCTTCACTTTGTACTTTGTTAACGCAAATAGGGACAGGTGACATTAGGTTTGTGAGAAGACGAAATTGACCTCACCAGAAATAACACAAGGCCGAAGATCTGTACATGTCACATCTCTTCGGGTGAACGTTTATCAGTTGACACCAAAAGATGAAATCGGGGTCACTTGATTTGCCATCGGAAAACAAGCAGGTTGATAAGTTTATGCAGTAGAGTGACTGATCTTTGAACATAGCTAACTGTTGCTTGTTAATTCCTTGTTGCGTCGTTTATACTGTGTTTAAGATGTGTATATATACTTACACAATTACTGTTAATAAAAAACATGCTGAATATGTTCAAAGAAATGTAGGATTTGGATTAGTTTCGTTATGACGATATAGGATATAAGCCTACGGATTCGTTTCTCACACGTTCATCTTTATTCTCTCACTGGAAAATCTTGCGGAAGTCCCCCGCATAAATTCATAAGATATCTTCAGCTTGTGAAGTTTAGTGAGCTGATTAGACGGGTTACATTCATTCAGCTTCGATTTCTACGTGCCTCGTTTTGTCAAGTCACCAATAGGAGAATCAAGATGGGTTGTCTTAAGATAAGTCCATTTCGTCGAAAAACAGGTCAGAAGCAACTGTGGGGCTATAGTATTTGTTTAATACCCCTCTCGGGAGTTGGATTTACGGGTGTTCAATTATATCCGATTCAGGAGAGCCGGCCAGCAAGTAACTACAAGTATTTCAAGAAAAATCAATGTAATGGTGAAAATCAATGTCTTTTTTGAAGATTTTGTTGGTGGATACTTAAGGGGAAAGTCATGATAACAAAAACTAGTTGAGCGTGTTGATGGATTAGACACACTGTTCATCATTCAGAGCGTATTCAAACCTTTCAATGAAAATGAACCACACATGTTACTGGTCGTCTGCTACTGATTTTCCTTGCAAACATACATGTCATCACAACTGCAATACATCAGAGCGATTTGGTGTGAACTGGTATTTTTAAAACTAAATAACTTTGCCCTGTTACAAATATCGCAAGTATCTACAAGCAAATTTATTGATTATACCCGATTGAAGTCTATCCGCATATTTTTGGATCGTTCGGGCAGAAATTATCTGGTGCCAACTTTTACGCAAACATTTTGGAGTCGTCGATTTCGATTACAATGACACTTCGGCACAATATATTGAAACTGCAGCACGCTGACATCGCTGTGTACACGTCTCAGATATAGAGTGGATCTCTTTGGAAAGCAAATGATCTCATTTCCAGCTTTTCTGGAGACCCTACAACGGTCTAAATGGGTTTGAATAAACGCTACAAAGGCCAGCCATTTACAGCCCCTCTAAACAGTTAAATTTCGTCGGACACGAAGGATGAAACTTTCGCACACACATTTTGTGGCATTTCATATACTTCACAATCGTTTTTGATAACCCTTACATTATATGTTTCCATAAATTACTATAGACTTAGTTGAAGTTCTTATTCCGCATTGCAATGGTTAAATTTGGGTATGGCGTTCATTTCAGTATGATAAACGTTCTTCTCTAATTAACCACTTTTAAAAGATGGTGTTAAAAGTCGGCGCTGACGCTTTTTTATGGACTTGTTTGTGAGATACGTGGGACTTATATGATGTAAGTTATCAACATTTTAAAAATGTTAACTTCTATTTCGTTCGTTTCCATTATATTGATTGCAAACACAATCAACTGACTTCGTTATAATTTAAACGTGGTTGATTGACTTTGGTTATCACGTGACTTGGTATGTCATTAGCGTACAAAGTGCACGGTATGGCAACCCTAGAACTGAATTTATAAGAGTTTTAAAAACTTATTTCTATGCTTGTAAAATGTAACTAGGTATTTGCATTTTTCAGAAGAAGTGTAGAACTACCTGCCGAATAAAAATAGATATTTCAAGATTAATTTGAATGAATGTTTGCAAAGTCTTTTGTTCGATAAGTTCGTTCCGGAACTACATGTATAGGAATGTTTCGTGTCATGTGTGGAGGAGAACTGAATAAAAATGCAAATAAATTTGTATGATATGGGAATTAAATCAATCAGATCTGAAACAGTTAATGATATTATGTTATAGCTGATGTATTTTGATCTTTTTTAAGTAAAATTGATATAAGCATAACGTACATATACAGGCTTATGAAAACCGTCCAGGACAGGTTCAAACAACCAACAGATTTGAACAAAACAGTCAGAAAACGAAAACTGGTAGATGCAAGCATTTCGTATTGACTCATCAGTACCAAATTTACAATAACATGAA
>JTDE01002637.1:1805-13930 GCA_014338405.1 Paragonimus skrjabini miyazakii
AGCACCACGTTTGGTGAAGATTGATGAATGACGTTTATCCATTCACTGGTTGGACGACTTTATAGCCTTAGATTTCATTGATTATCTCTTGTTGACGTTGCCCTTTTAACCTAAGGTATGAATGGTTTCATCTTGTTGTCTTTGGGTGTTTGACCTGAAGTATAATTGGCTATTTTTCGCTGATCTGTACATCGACCGCATAGCATATGTCAGTCCCTGACCATTAATTCTGCAAGTTCACATTGATCTGTTCACTTGTTTGTTAGTATTTGGTCATGATTATTTGTACGTCTCCCCGGGTTATTCCATTTTATTCGTTCATCTATTTTTTCAATCGGTTCGAAAACGAAACATTGTAGTGGACATAATCTGTGGACCGATGCGAAGGAAGGACTACGATAAAGCAACTTGACCACGACCAAATACTAATGCAAAACTGAACTGATCAACCTGTGTATAGTAGACTTGTAATTAAGGATCTGCAGTGGACAGTGAATCACGTAGACATTTAAAGAAAGCGTATCTGACCAGGTCGAGGTAAAAGACCAGATCTCATATCGAACAGCCAGAAGCAACACGATGTAACCAATAAGACCTCAGATCAATTGATTAACAACAACGAGAAGCAGCCAACCAGATTCCAGGCTACGCGGTCATCCCACTATTGCATGTGAAGGCGAGAAATCGGAGGCCTTCACCAGCAGCAACGCTCAGACTTTTACTCATTGATGCCGGCTCGTTTGTTGATGAAACGGTTGCAGTCTAACTGTCTAACCCGGTGAGCCACCGAACACTCAAGCCAAATAACCCAAGTCACCAAATTCACTACTATTTCCATTAATCACCGACTAGAAGGCTGAAAAATAGATTACAACGAGGTGGTAGTGAAATGGGATCTATGTACTGATAAGTAATCACATCGTGGTCGCTCACAACATTTTTAAATATCGCCTGCCTTTCTTATTTGATTATCACCCGCACCCTTTTTTCCAAAAGTCAAGACAACGTTTCTTCAGTTCTCAGCAACACCTGATTATTAACTCGTCCCCAAGTAACACAACCATGCGGACCTCATACTTAGTCTGTATGGGTCAATACGGTTTCCGTAAATAGCAGCATACAGATTAAAAGAAATGTTACGGGCACAGTCTCTTTGGTCATATGTTAGTGATGTCTCCGTGTGAAATCGTTTCATCACCTATTCAAATCCCAATGTCTTATCCAATTTCTCATACAGGTCAGCGATAGAACGACAATATGACTCAGCATCTGTCTAGGCTCAAGCACCACATAATCATCGATCTCAACAGGAACACGCGAAAGTAAAAGTTTACGCTTAAAATTATGGGTGTTTCACACATGTGAAGGTAGCGAAAACATTTTTTTTTAAAGCAACGGGTATGTACCTGTTCACCAGCTTGTTTTCTATGATGGATAGTCTTTTGGATGCCGCAACTGTAAGAGAGAACTGATTATATATTCGTTTCAGTAATCGACTAATATGTAGGTGAGCATTATAGGCGAATGAAAAGTGAAGATTTGAACAGTGTACTTTGTAACTAACTTATCAATCAAAGAGTGTTCTCATTTTGTGTGGGCAACCAGCCAGCAGTTTAACTAGTTCATACTTTCTTTGTCAAGTACACTCATGGTTATTCTTTGAAATCTACATTTCGCGGGGCTGGTTCTATCTTCCCTATGTTAGCAAATTGCACACACTTCTTTTTCCACAAAAGCGTCTATCCAGTTTAACTTACTGGTTAAAGTACCACTGAGAAGAGACATGCGTGCATTTTACAGACGAAGTTCCGTAGAGTAGATCGACTTTCTCGGAGAGTTTTGGCCTGTCTATCTTGAAAGTTCTATATATGAGGCAGAGTGTGTACGAAGAACTTGTTGAATGCATATACATTGTGAAAAAGTAGTACTCATCTGTCGGTGCAACCGATATGAAGTACACTTCTCTTAAGATGCTATCTTTCACATAACTTGCTGATCACTGTCTTCAAGTTGCAGAGGAATATTATACCAGTGAAAGCGTTCACTTGATATTTAGGTAGCTTGAGCTTCTTACATGTACTAGATGTTTCAGATGAAACAAACATTTATAATTTAAAGAAACAATAACAAAGGGAACATCACAGTTGAATTTACAACTATTTGAACGTATTATGGTGGCCGTGTAGCCATTAATAGGACACTTTCTTTGGATATCAATGACGGCATACTCTACGATTAGACATGACATAATACACAAACCGGGTAAATTTTACATTTGTTTATCATTTTTATTGCTTACTACCTACTCTTCTCAATTGAAATTACTGTGGAATAGATGCAGTTCGCAAGATGCTCTTTTGGCCCATACATCCATGTGCAACCAGAAAACCAGTTAGAGTCATGTGATTCTAGGGTGGCCCCTTTTTTTCTGAGTTGGAATATGTTCACTCAACTCTGCTTAGAGTTGTGAGATTTTTAATAGTAATAATTTTAGCCTCATTCTTAGCATTTGCTGTACTCGAATAACTTAATACTGCAAGCAGCCAGATATCAGCCAAGTACGGTGAATCAGAGTGATTTTGTAAACACATAGCAACATTGCTATCTATCTTCTGTAATCGAATTTCAATTGACACTATACTTAAAGGTACCTTGAAACTTTTGAGCACGGTGGGTTTCGTTTTTTTCAATGTTATGAAACTCGGATAATTGTTCGCTGAAATCAGAATCAAGTTATTTTTTGCATAGTGAATGAAGTCACTCTTATTTGAAGTTACCATAATCTATGCTTAACAGCCTGTTGGGTTTACCATCATAGCGAATGCTGTGAGCACTGATTGCATGGTGGTTGTGTTGCCCCTCATATTGAAGACTTCGATCAGTGTCACACTTTCCAGACATGACAATACTTGTAAGTCATTTAACTCGTATCACTCACAAGATACTTTTGAGTTTGTTCTGGCATGTTGGTTCTCTGCTTCACTAATCACTCTGTTTTTCGCACTCAAAATCAATGTCAGCTCAAGCGATAGTATCCCATTGATCTGGACTGATGTTGAAAATGTCAGCATAGATGTACACTTATGTGCGTAGTAAGTATATGTATGCGTGTAAGTATTTATATCAGCATTGTTATAATTGACAGCAGTATACCAGCGATTAACATTGCTTTTTGGTTACAACGCACCCGTGTTAATTAAAGCAAACACCAAGGGAAAGGATAAGATCTATTTTCTGAAACTTCTGTATTTGACTTAGGATTGCCAACTTCCAGGCGCATTTATGTATACGTTATCTTTACTCAACTGTGCTGGATAACAAGTCTATCACTTTCATAATCCGTACCGGCACAAGACCCCCCCAATATTCACTCACTCTTACATGCTTACCCCATTCATACCCAAACCTTATTCTGCTATCTTTGGCTAATTTAGTTTGCTCAAATAGATCTTTGCACACTAATATAGGACTTTAATACGTGGTATGATATTGAATGCTGTATAACCACATTTGCGTCCATGATCAACTGAGTGGTACACTAATACTAATGATGATTTATTTATATTATTATTATTACTATTATTAGTAATTAGCGATACGTCACAGTGGTCCGCACTGATGCTTAACTATCGTACGACTGTGAGAAGAAGAAATAGTCCTAGCTGGGAAGAAAAATTAAGAGGACAGAAGGTACTTAATTGGTAAAATCAATCAGGTTTAAACTCAATCAAGGTATCCATATCTTACAAACAGACAACGGAGCAGTAACTAAAAGTATGACATCGTATATAGATTTGCATTGTCTCGTATTACTATGTGTACCTAATTCACAGACAATTCGACCAAATAACGACAGTATTCACGCCGTTGATCCTGATTAGCCGCTATTCACTTTTCTAGCTTCTCTAACTTGTGATACAGGATGTTATTTAGATCAGCTCTGAATCGTGTGAGGATCGTTCTCGAACTCTGGACTTTGGTTTGAGTGGACATTTCTAAGTTGACGAGCCATGATGAAATCCAGAAACTCGTCTTAGGAAACGGAGGCTAGTTGTGCTACCTCCCAACGTTATTATGAATAAGCACAACTTCCGCTTATGTAAGGGTTTAACTACCAATCGATTTATCAAAATCCGTAATGATTGAAATGGAACTTTCTATTAGTATGACTCCACCTAAAGTTATGTTCCATTCCATTCGCTAATTTGATCAGCCAATTTTTTTTTCGACGACCTGACTGTGCTTGAGATTCTATCATCTTTCGCTCTTCCACCTTGTCATACAAACTGTCGAACAGGATTTATTTTACTTAGAATCTTTTAGTTCCAAATATTCTGAGTTTCCATGTGTGTTATGCGTACGGATCAATTTGTCCTAGACAATGTTATCTGCTTCTCACTACACTCATGAAACTAAATCCAGCAGGGGCTTAGTTTTCTATGGAAGTCGAGTGAGTATTGTCTGTTGTATACTTTTTAGATAGGTCTATCTTACCACATGTTTGATCGATACCATACCTATTGCTAGTAACGATTTACTCTAAACTTAAGCGTGAAACGACAACGCACGAATGTGTGACGGTGTTATCGAAATCTACCAGCTGCGCGGTCCACCATACACCTTGCCTCATTACTATACGAAAGACACCAAGTTGTGTACAGATACTTACTATCTATAGATCTAGTAGAAGGGTAATCGGAAGTCTGACTTTAAGACTTAACTTTCCCTGTAAAGTGTTACTAAGGTTAGTTATGTGCACTCTGGGATCTATGATAGATTTGTTCAAAGTATGGTTTGAAGTCGATGAGGCATCTAAATTAAAACCCGCAATGGGGGGTGCGTAGCAGTGGCGTGCTCAGTTTACCTGCTTTGATTGTGATGATGGGGTCTGAACATGGTCTGCACAACATTGATGGATATGTGCTCAGATAAGGTTTGGGATTCTCAACCAACGCCTTTGGTTTCAAAGCGTTCAATGACAGACAACGAATGCATACAGTGGACTGAAATTTCGACTGACCTTGGGAATAGGCGGTTAGCTTTATTCAAATCTCCAACCTGGATGGGGTAGGAGATGATAGTTCCCCAGGGCTTTGTCTGTTGGCCTTTCTTCCACAAAGTCCCTCTTATTATGATCACGATGTCATCAACGTAGAGTATAAGTTGGTAAAAAAATTCCCAGGTTGTCATCAAAAAACAATAGTGTAGCGAACAAGCTCGTTTTCAGTTATTCATAATCAGGCTAATTACATAACAATTTATATGAGACAGAGTTGTCAGGGCGAAATGGACAAAAACAAGTAGCTAGTTTGGGTGAGGTCAGACACGTCATCGGCACGCACGGAAACAACGTTTTGATACGATTACGTCATCATTATGACGCCACTGGAACCATGACGGTTTGATCGGTCATGGTGTGTGTGGTTGGCCATGGCAACTTCAACGCCTGAACAAAGCGCTTTTGTGCGCACAAGGGTGGATTTCTTAATCGAATTCCAATCGCTTCGGCTGTGGCTAAAATTCGGCATCTGACAGCTTTTGACAGACTGACGTTGACTCGGGAAATCGGACGAAAACAAGAGTCCAGATTGACAGTATCAACGAGGTGTGAGACAATCGCGCTCGTAATTATCTTGGTGACTCCACTGCTGATCCAGGCTGGATGGTGCTCATGGATACGCTCAGATAAACGCCTGGTTGTGCGACCCACGTAACTAGTTCCACAGGAACAAGTAAATGAGTATACACAAAAAGAAGCCGCAGAAACGGGCATTTTATCCTTCAGCCGTAAAAACAAAGCTGGAGTAGAGTTGAAACAGACGCGTAATTTTGCAGCGTAGAACGTTCTATTGATGGCAGTGTCAAGTCTCCCAGTGATTGTTTCGGCAAGCGTATCCCCTTTGAATGGTAATGAAATAAATACTGCTTTATTTTCCACTAGGTTCATCTTATCCTGTTTCTGACGACGCTGCATAGTCTTGTCTACAAAACGCTCTGGATAGCCATTTTGTAAGAACATTGCGCGTAGAAACGATAGTTCATCGGAGACGGTATCTGGTGTACATATTCTCATGGCTCTATTAGTCAAGCAGTTTATGAGATTCCTTTTCTGCCTTAGAGGAACAAAGCTGCTGAAATGGATATACTGCCCATTCCAGGTTTCTTTTCTATAGATTTTACGTTGAACGGATCCATCAGCACGTCCCCGGATGAGTACGTCCAGGTAGGATAGTTGATTGTTACGTTCAGCTTCTAGTGTAAATATCGCGTTCGTCTGGGCAGAGTTGAAAATGGCTAAGATATCCGTTGGGTTATCATTTTCGCTAACTATACATATGATATCATCCACATATCGTTTATAAACATTAACTCCATGGATGGCTTCTTCTAACTGGTCATTCTCAAGCTTCACCATGAAGACGTCTGCAAACAACGGTCCTAATGGGGATCCCATCGCCACGCCATCTGTTTGTCGATAAAGTTCTCCATTGAATTTAAATTATATGTTATGAGTACAAAAGTACAATAACTGTTTTAGTTCTAGTGGGGGTATATGGACAGCTATGTTGTTAATCACGATATATTCACACAAATAGTCTATCGTTTCCTTCAGTGGAACATATGTAAATAAGGAGGATACTTCCAGAGAAAGCATTTGTTGTCCGGTTAGGTTTAACTCGTTGATTGTGTTAATGAATTCAAAGGAGTCCTGTAGGCTATGTTTTGATAACTTCTGCCTGACAGGTTCAAGGAGATGCGATAACCATTTAGCCAGCGAGTGGTATGGTGAGTTACGCATGTCTAAAATAGGTCGAAGAGGTATACCAACTTTGTGAACTTTCGGCAGTCCGTAAAGCCCGGGGATTGTGGTTCCAACGGGTCGAATACATTCAAAAGTTAGAGAGTCAATTGTCCCGTTTTGTTCTATATAACGTAGTATTTTCGACAACGCCTTCTCTATTTGAGGGGTTTTGTCCTTCTCCTTCTCCACCTGTTCGAATTTGGTTTCGTCACTTAGTATGGTCTGCATTTTGTCTAGGTAATCCATCTTACTACTATCTTACTCCAGCTTTGTGTTTACGGCTAAAGGATAAAATGCCCGTTTCTGCGGCTTCTTTTTGTGTATACTCATTTACTTGTTCCTGCGGAACTAGTTACGTGGGTCGCACAACCAGGCGTTTATCTGAACGTATCCATGAGCACCATCCAGCCTGGATCAGCAGTGGAGTCACCAAGATAATTACGAGCGCGATTGTCTCACACCTCGTTGATACTGTCAATCTGGACTCTTGTTTTCGTCCGATTTCCCGAGTCAACGTCAGTCTGTCAAAAGCTGTCAGATGCCGAATTTTAGCCACAGCCGAAGCGATTGGAATTCGATTAAGAAATCCACCCTTGTGCGCACAAAGGCGCTTTGTTCAGGCGTTGAAGTTGCCATGGCCAACCACACACACCATGACCGATCAAACCGTCCCGGTTCCAGTGGCGTCATAATGATGACGTAATCGTATCAAAACGTTGTTTCCGTGCATGCCGATGAAGTGTCTGACCTCACCCAAACTAGCTACTTGTTTTTGTCCATTTCGCCCTGACAACTCTGTCTCATATAAATTGTTATGTAATTAGCCTGAATATGAATAACCGAAAACGAGCTTGTTCGCTACACTATTGTTTTGTGATAGTGTATAAGTCTTGGAAACTTGGAAGCTATTAGTGCTTTAAATTGTAGTTTCAGAAGATTTCGCCAATCATCAGACAGTAGAGAACTATGGTTTTCAAAATAAACTTGTGGACCTTCATAATCAAATTTTGGAGCGTGCTTTTCTCCGTTTTACTCGCTGAATGCTGGTAAGTAAAGCTGCCTTTCGGACATTCAAACGCGCCCTTGTTGTATTCGGATTTAAAGTTGAGATGAAAAATAATATGCGCACTGTTATCAAGATGTTACGTAGACAAAGTCGTTAAAGCATGTGAATGCAGTGGCATTAAGATGTAACAGTTAAAACACAGTTGACATTGTGTTTGTCGCTGAACATAGTCAGGAAGAGTGTCACATGCATTGTATGCTCTACATTTGGAATTCGTTATGAAACTGGGTTTCGCTAGCCTTGAAGCGTTGTGTATAGTGCTCGGTGGATTTTGTTCTCTAGGTAATTTCACTTGGTCGATTAAAACGGTATTTTCAAGTTGAACATCAACCACAATTGATCGCAGCTGTCGCATTCCCATATACTTTCCTGTTGGTCCCTTTAGAAAAAAGCACTAGACTCGAATTTCACTCTCATTGGGGCTCGTCAGTAGTGCATATGTTTGCCGCAGCCACGCTTTCATGAGGCAACGATGTTGACCACTGCACCATTGACCTCACATTAGGCGCGACCGAATTACCATCACGGTACCTCCGTATGGAAGTGTTGCCTAGGATGCAGTTGCGTGGTTGAATCCTTTCGACTGTCAAATTACTACCAGCCGTACATTCATGCTGTCTTAGATCCAATCCTGTTTGATGTATGCTAGATTATCATACTTGTGGTCACCTTATTTCAAGGTGAATATTGTGGTCAGTTCGCACACTTGATTAGCAGTCGCTTGATGATTGTACGACGTTTTTTTGAATCGTTCAACAATTCACTATTTGTGGCTTACTTTCTGCGTTTTTCAGAATATTGTTCATTGTTTACATACATGTCGGAGGGTTAGAATCAGGTAATATATGTGATGACCACATTGACTGAATTCGGACTAGGTATAAACAGAATTTAGCCTTCCGTTTTTTCTGACTTACTTGTGTCGTAAGTGACCACGATAGCAATTGGCTGTCGAAATGATCGGCCGTTTAAAGACTGCAGATCCGCGTGACCAGGTTCCGAGTTGTCTTAGGTTGCTTTAGAATTAGTTAGTCGAGGTTGTGAGTACAACAGTATTTCATCCTATGATTATCGAAACCGATTTGGTGCGAATTAGCTTTGTTGATCGGGACTGGTACGCAAAATGATTGCGGAGATTGTAAAAATAGTCATTCAAATATCACTCCGATAATGATGGATATGTTTCCTAAGCTTCTTTCAACATCTACTTTAGAATTGTGCAAACAGACTTGTTGTGTCTGTCTAGACTGCCAAATTGAGTCATTCGCATTAATGTGTCCTATTTTTAATTAGCAGTTCAAAATTTCTATCCATTTGATTGTATTTTGTACCCTGCTCATATGTAACCACAGCATTCCCAGTAAAATCAATTTCATCAATAAGTTTGCCTCAATTAAAGCAACGGATTGGGTTTTTTGCTCCCCCTCCTTGTTGATTTTCTTGTCGGACGATTATTGATTGCGGTCAGCAGAACAGTTGTTATCTAGATCTTGTTGAAATGATAGATCCGCCCGCGAAATATCTACCGTTGATGACTGATAAGCTCTTGAATGTGATGAATCGATTATATCAATTTACTGACCAAAATTTTCAGAGCAAAAGTCTACACCTTAAAGCGGACGAACTCGGATAACTTGGTTTATTCCACATTTTAACCACACAAGAAATGTTCACAGGGTTGAAACACGTATCATTAGAATAGCATACTGTTTTCCATCGGGTAGTGAAATGAATATGTGTGATAATCTTAATTTGTCAGACTTCTTGCAGTTCCGTTAAAAAAATCACTAGGATACGTGCACTGTCAGTTAGTTTGTTAAAGAAGTTATACAACGGTTTAAATTCAATTTAGTTAAAGCAGTTCAATAGGAAATATTCGTGGTTAATAACAGTGCTACGCAAAAATGCACTTAGCCGACATTTAGTTCGTGAGGAACAGGCATGTCAAACTTATGCTCATGATTGCATCAAAATCGTAACGCTCATCGATCGTTCTGCCGTATCTATATCCCGTAATTACCGAAATGCATCAATGCAGTTGTCCATACATATACTTTTTTATCGCATACCTACATGCTAAACCTCCAGACCACGACATGAAATGAATCCTTGTGATAGAATTGTGGCTTGCTCACATTTTGCTGTGAAAAACTTAAAAGTCCCTCTTGCTTGTTTGATTAAGTCCATACTCTGGTCACCTTTACTGCCAATTACTCCCCTGTAATCCACAGTCTAAGGGTTTCTGATATTTACCACACGAAAGTGCACCACAGATTAAACTGTTTATGGAGAACATTTATCCGGGTAGGCACTACTTGTTTTTTGCCGTCCATCACTTAAATAGTATACTTTTCTAATTGTCAACCTTGTGTTATCTGCTTGGTGCATAGTCCATCCCGTTGTTTCAATGATGTATGACTTGGTGTACAACAGAATCTCAGACCGCTTGTCTGTGGTCACGGTCGGTCCTTCTAAGTATGGTTCACTCATAATTTGTGACATCACCGAACCATGGTGAAGGTCGTACACTTCTGCGTGCCTTAGAGACGATATGTGCCAAAATTGTCATTGCCTGCATTCGTATTTCACATTAATCACTCATGTACGCTCTCTCATTGGATCTACCGATGTGCGACAAGTTACCGAATTTTGATTATGTTCTACCTAGAACAACCAAGTAGACTTTTTGACTGCTTTTCAAATATGTGACTGGATAGAACCTTATGACGGACGATATAGTTTCAGTGCATGTTGACTTTTAAAAAAATGTTGATTTCTTCCTAGTCATCAGCTTTGGTTGTAGGCGATACAACGGTTCGTACGTACCCATCACCGAAACATGTTTTACTCCCAGATCAACCAAACATAGTTTTTAGACTACTTTTTGGGCGGTGCCGCGTCGATTTACGTTGATACTACTGACTCCAGTAGCCACTGTACTCCATTCACTTAAAACTCCAAACGTGACTGACATTATATATGGCTGTTCAACTCTCCACTCAACTGTGATCATGGCTCTTAATGGTTTTTATTCAACAACAAACCACATGTGATCAAAAATAAACCTTTGCGGCCAAAGCTTTTTTGTCGGACTATGTATCCGAAGTAATAAGAGAGGGCAAAACCTGCGATGACTTGTTTTGGGGCATCTTATTGTCAGTATACCTGCATTGGTATGGCTTTGTGACAAAGGACATTTGGTGTACTATGAATGACTGTACGGTTGAACAAGCTCCTACGAGTATGAAAACCAGCAAGTAGACTTGGGTCAGTATAGATCTATTCAACTCGATGAATAGTAAATGCCGGTTGCCTACAAGTGAGGACCCTACAACAAAAACCGGATTCCGAGCCATTTCATGGCTGGTCTAACTGAACAGACTTACCGAAAACTGGCCTCCTAACCGAGTCGGGTTGGCGGATCGCACCAGTACAACGCTATAAACACGGTTGTACTCACTGTCACAAGGATGTACGTGGGTTTCAGGTCATATCGGTCAACACCATTGTTTTGACTGTCAGCCTACGACCGATAGTAGCTGGTTATCAACAAGCGTTCCAACGTTTGAATGTTAGCGCAGGGCTGAGAGCCAGCAAGCATCAATGAATGCAGGTAGATACAGTTGAAACAAGTTGTTTTCATATTGGAGTAAACTATCGTGATATTTTGGACTAAAATCGATGGACATTAAGAGGTTGGATTCATAACCAAAACTGTTTTGCAAAAGTAGTGGTAAACGAACCGTCTTCTCATGGAAATTGAGACGCTATTTTTTGGCGTCGCCTGACTATTTGTGGACTGTCATATGACCATTTTGCAAAAACGGTAAGCAGCGTTACTGATCTGCGTCGTTCTGCTTCATACCAGTATACTCTTTTGTTGTTTTTAACCATATGTAGGGCCATGACGATAACGAATTACTACGGCATCGAAAACTTTGCTTAACTTGAGCGGATTCGTTCTATGCGAACCTGCTCTGTTCTGGGAACTGACATATTCAGGATGCGAAGAGGGTTTAGTTTTGATTGACACAAACAATTCGCATCATACGAGGCTAAAGGGTTTCGGTTGTATTACTACGACCCTGGAGGATATGTCGATTCATGTGTGTACTGATCGAACTGGATTGTCATAAGAACGTAACGTGCTTGCTTCAAAAATCGTGTTTGTTCGCCAACAATCCTCGCTGAGAATCATCATCATCATCATAGACAGCAATACATCAGTGGTTCACACTGATGCTTAACTGCCACACA